>CAACVS010000479.1:0-14341 GCA_900660405.1 Pseudo-nitzschia multistriata
AATCCTTCTTGTACGTAGAATAACTCCTGTACTCCATACTTCCCRGTGAAGACTGGGCAGCTTCTTTTCAATCTTACTGCAGGGATTTGGTTAGTTCTTCTATTGGGTCCTCTGCCAGTAATCTCTGTCCTTGCCGGGTGGTCCACAAAGAGGTTGACTTCTTTGATATCACTCTCTTTGAATCTATCATCGAGGGTGAGGCATGACCGAGTCCGAGTGTTGGTTGTTTTCACCATGGTCGATGTGTTGATTTTGGTTGTTTTTCTTAAGGGTTGATTATTTTGATACACAAAAATCACTTAGTAATTACTGTGCACGAGATTACGTGTACTCTCTTAGTAKGTGTTAAGTGTGTATGAAAATTGAATTATAAGATTAGAATTATTCGAAGATTACCAAGCGCGTTCACGAGAACTCCGAAGTTCTGATCAGAAGCTCATGTAGACCTGGTACCGAATCTACATGAAGCTTCTCTATTCCKGACTCGTGACATCTCTATTCTTCGTGAGGTATTCTCGAATAGTATCTTAGACCTCTTACAATCATCAACATGATGGATCGTATGATCTATACATATAAACAGTACCTTACGATAGGTACGTAGGAATGGTATGCTCCTTCATTCCTTTCTTCAAAGCTTCGTATCGTACGTATACTTCCTTTCGTATCGTACGTATACTTCCTTTCAATACGTACGTATCCTATTCAATACGTACGTATCCATTGCATGGTTGATTCCCGATGTTATAGATGTGCTAAACTCATATATTTAGCACTTTTATTACTTTTATAATAACGGGAATCAAAATTTCAATGGACAGACTGAGAGCAAGCTGGCCTTCATTGCAGTCTTTTTTGGAATCTGGAATCTTAATTATACTGCAACATAAAGACTAAAAAGACTGAAACGCGCACTATTTGGCTTGCTGGTACAAAGTAAAACATGAAATTTTCCATACTTTCACTAGAGTAAAACATGAACACATTATCTGCTTATTTTCTATATCAGTAACAAAAAATGAGTTCATATTCTACGCTAATGAGAGACTAATACACGAATACATTTTCTGCTTATTATTTTTGATATCAGAAAATGAGTTCATGTATTAGTCTAGTACGCTAATGAGTCGACAAACACACTAATAGACTACAGTTTCCTCCCAGCAAAACAAAAGGCAACATCAAACATCGACAATGGGAGTAGTGGAAGTAATCACATGGTACTGGTACCTCCAGTTGCACTTGGAGGAAGAGCAAAGTTACAAAAGCAAGCTGTCTCCAGAAGAGCGTCAAAGGAGGGACCAGAGAACCCCAAGGCTTGCAATCAGGAGGTAAGCTGATTCCCCCTTCCTCTATCTCTTCCACTCAGGGGATGACCAAGCACTCCTCAACTGCTGTGGTGTAGACCACAAGGTCTTCAGGGAGCTTGTTGACCTGTTTGCTCCAGTTTACAACAAGTTTACAGTCAACAAGAACAACAAGATCATGGAGGTTCCTTGTTTCCCCAGTGGCAAGCCCAAGGGGAAGAATAGAGAGGTCAATGCAGTCTGTGCAATAGGACTGGTTCTTTACTGGTGCAGGACAAGGGGATCTGTAGCAAGGTTGATGGCAATGGCCTTTGGCTTAACATCCACAGTGATGTACAAATGGCTCAAATTTTCAAGGAGAGTGATGCTGTTTGCCCTTCACAAACACCCAGACACCATGGTCAGTGTCCCAACTAAGCAGGAAGTGGATGATTATGTTAAGGCAATTGGAAACAAGTGTCCAAGGCTTGGAGAACAAAGTGTCTGGGGGCTGCTGATGGGCTCAAGAGCATCATTGAACAGTCATAGGACTGGTATAAACAAAGAGCATTCTACAACGCTTGGAAGGAGAACACCTTTATCAACAGTGTCTTTGTCTTTGCCCCTGATGGTTGAATCAGGATTGCTGTGTACAACTGCCAGGGGGCCTGGTATGACAGTGTCATTGCAGACCATGGAGTTTATCAATGCATTCAGGACATCCACAAAATATCTGGTGGGAAGGTTGTTGTAGACTTAGTCTTTGCATTGAAGCAGTACCAGGATACCCTTATCAAGAGCTCACAGAGGGATCCTAGCAACAGCCAGCTCCTCTTGTTGAACAGGGATGTCATGTCCTTGAGACAGATGTTGGAATGGGGAATGAGGATGATCCAGGGATAGTTCCAAAGGATTAAAGACCCAATGTTCTTGGAAGAGCTTGGAGATTGTAGGATCATCATGAACCTCCTCATCAACTTGTACAACTTCCAGTGCAGTACCATAGGACACAACTAGATCCAATCTACACCTCCAGTTTCCATGGACGTCCCCTACCAGAAGGAGGACCTTGTTGCCAGCTACTACTTTGAAGTAGGAAGGTTGATCTCCCTGGATGGAAACAGAGTGTTTTAAGGAAGAATCCCATGGTCAACAGGACGCTATGGTTAGTTCAAAAGAAGAGAGTTTAGTGAGAAGATACAGTGCAATCGATCCATACAGCAATCAATATAGCAATCCATAAAGCAACCGAATAGTAACGGTGATCAATCAAAACACCAACAGTGATGAATCTACACTCAATACTTGCCATGGTCCCTCTTTACATCGAATTAGCTGCTAATACTAACTTAGTTCAATTGTTACAATACATGAATAATGAATTAGCATCAGCTCACTGTAATTTTCTGTATTTGCTGCTATTCCTGCGGTTGTTGCAGTATTTGCTGCTGTTGTTAGTCGACCGGCTTCTACGGAATTTCAGTAGAAGCCAGGTTTTATGTATCAAAAATGGGATTAGAAAGAGGGTTTGCATCATTCAACGGCTGTCATTGATCGGCAGCCACATACATTCTAATTACCTCAGTCCTAATAACTGGATGTTGATTTATAACGCATTGCTCTGTCTTAGTTTAATCAATATTCTTTATATGCATAGAATGTAATCCCACGTAAGTGTTTACGAAAGGTATGCATGAAAACCACAAATTGATAGGAACTGGTGGAACAAGTACCAGAGTCCACAGTGTATTGAACAAAAAAGAACTGTTGTTGCTGACTGCTGAAGCAAGCAACTACTACTACTAAGCTCATTTCATTCATTGCTTAGTGTAGTATCGTGTAAGCGTATTAGATTAGTTTAATCGTTGGTTAAAGTATGCCTGTTTCACCATCCACACCATGGGATTCAACATGGGATTCCTGACATTGTCTTGCAACGGATACATACGTACTGTATCGAAAGTATACATACGACACGAAGCTTGGAAGAAAGGAATGAAGGAGCATACCATTCCTACGTACCTATCATAAGGTACTGTTCATATGTATGTATCATAGGATCCATCTTAAGAGGTCTGAGGATTGTAAGAGGTCCAAGATACGAGGTACAAGATGCACAAGAATACCTCACGAAGAACAGAGATGTCACGAGTCCGGAATAGAAGAACCTTTGTGTAGATTCAGTACCTGATCTATATGACGATCTAATCGGAACTTCGGAATTCTCGTGAACACTCTTGGTAATCTTCGAATAATTCTAATCTTATAATTTTAATTTTCATACACACTTAAACATGATACTAAGAGTATACGTAATCTCGTGCACAGTAATTACTAACTGATTTTCGTGTATCAAAATTAATCATCCATCAAGAAAAACAACCAAAAATACCACATCGACCATGGTGAAATCAACCAACTCAAGCACAAACTCCTCTTCACGAAATCAAAACTCATATCAATCATGCCTTACCCTTGAGGATAAGTTCAAGGAGAGTGATATCAAAGAGACAAAAAGAAATAATCAAAAAAGAAAAGCCAAAAAGAAAAAGAAAACGTTGTACTTCCTTCACCAATTTACAGCTGAGCCCACCCAAAGGAGCAGCTGTGTGAATGCCTTCTTGAAGAAGACACTGATAATAAATCCTCTTACTCTGCAAACTCTGTAACCRCTGGTCATGAGGTCAAATACTGGGGTGTTGATGTGTCTGTCCATAACAAAAGACAGGAACAACAACAATGGTGCTGTTGCTTTCCGGCACGGAGGTCGGAAACAACAGCAATCGTGACCAGAAAGCTCTGGGGCTTCCGGTCCTTGAGAACTGGGGTTGGATCCAGCTGAGGCAGACTGTGCTCAACTGGAGTAATTGGGGTTGGTGTCATTGCATTCCGGCACGAATGTCAGAACCAACAACAACCTGACCGGAAAACTCTTCCGGTCCGTAAAATACTGGAACTGATACTGAAACTAACTGGGGTTGGTGCTGTTGGCTTCCGGCATGTATGTTGGAAACAACAGCAATCGTGACTGGAAACACAGGGGCTTCCAGTCCTTGAGAATCCCCTGGAGTAACTGGGGTTGGTGTTATTGCATTCCGGCATGAGTGCCGGAAGCAAGAACAACAACAACAACGTCGTGACCGGAGTCTTCTTCCGGTCCGTAAAATACTGGAACTGATACTGGAACGGCATGGAGATGCTGGGAATCTTCTTTAAAACTGAGTATGATGTAGCATATACTCCAAGCGTTGTTCTTCAAAGGAAAGGTCTTGGTTGAATACTGGAGGCTGGGGTTGGTGTTATTGCATTCCGACAGGAGTGTCGGAAACAACCACATTGTGACCAGAATCTTCTTCCGGTCCTTGAGAACTGGGGATGGATCCAGCTGAGGCATGCACTCAACTGGAGGAACTGGGGTTGGTGTTATTGCATTCCGGCACAAACATCTGAAACAACAACGTCGTGACCGGAATCTTCTTCCGGTCCGTAAAATACTGGAAAAGGAACTGCATGGAGATGCTGGGGAATCTTCTTGAAACTGAGTACGTCTGCTTTAAAACTGAGTATGATGTAGCATACTCCAGGCGTTGTTCTTCACTAGGTCTTGGTTGAATACTGGGGCTGGGGTTGGTGTTGTTGCTCTCCGGCACGGATGCCGGAAATAACAACAATCGTGACCGGAAAGCACTGGAGCATCCGGTCCTTGAGAGCTGGGGATGGATCCAGCTGAGTCAAAGGACTCAGCTGGAGTAACTGGGGTTGGTTGAATACTGGGGGATGGGGTTGGTGTGATTGCTTTCCAGCACGGATGCCGGAAACAACAACAACGACAACAACGTCGTGACCGGAATCTTCTTCCAGTTCGTAAAATACTGGAACTGCATGGAGATGCTGGGAATCTTCTTTAAACTGAGTATGATGTAGCATATACTCCAGGTGTTGTTCTTCAAAGGAAAGGTCTTGGTTGAATACTGAGGGCTGGGGTTGGTGTTGTTGCTGTCCGGCACGGGTGCCGGAAGCAACAACAACAACGTCGTGACCGGAGTCTTCTTCTGGTCCTTAAAATACTGGAACTGATACTGGAACTGCAAGGAGATGCTGGGACTCTTCTTTTAAACTGAGTATGATGTAGCATATACTCCAAGCGTTGTTCTTCAAAGGAAAGGTCTTGGTCAAATACTGGAGGCTGGGGTTGGCGTTATTGCATTCCGACAGGAGTGTCGGAAACAACAACAATCGTGACCGGAAGCACTGAGGCTTCCGGTCCTGGAGAACTGGAGAGAGATCCAGCTGAGGCATTGCACTCAACTGGGTTTAATTAGGACTGGAGTTAGTGTTATTGCTTTCCGGCATGGATGCCGGAAACAACAACGTCATGACCGGAATCTTCTTCCGGTCCGTAAAATACTGGAACTGATACTGGAACTGCATGGAGATGCCGGGAATCATCTTTAAAACTGAGTATGATGTAGCATATACTCCAGGCTGTGTTCTTCAAAGGAAAGGTCTTGGTTGAATACTGGAGGCTGGGGTTGGTGTTATTGCATTCCGACAGGAGTGTCGGAAACAACAACAATTGTGACCAGAATCTTCTTCTGGTCCTTAAAATACTGGAACTGCATGGAGATGCCGGGGAATCTGCTTGAAAACTGAGTATAATATATGATATAGCATATACTCCAGGCTTGTTCTTCACAAGGTCTTGGTTGAATACAGGGGGATGGGGTTGGTGTTAATGCATTCCGGCATGAATGCTGGAAACAACAACGTCGTGACCGGAATCTTCTTCCGGTCCGTAAAACACTGGAACTGCATGGAGATACTGGGGAATCTTCTTTAGAACTGAGTATGATGTAGTATATACTCCAGGGTTTGTTCCTCAAAGGATTGGTCTTGGTTGAATACTGGGGGCTGGGGTTGTTGTTGTTGCTCTCYGAYACGAATGCCRGAAACAACTTCAACACCRGAAGATACCATACGGTGCTTCTGGAGGAACAGGGGATGAATCCAGCTGGGGCAAACCACCACCAGCTGGGGGATATACTTAGAATAGGCTTGGTTACATTGCTTGGTTGCTTGAATGGAGCCAAGGAGGAGGATTTTCCCCTTCGGAAGGGGATGTCACCATGGTGGATTCGGAAGCCGGAAGGAGCTTGTCAGGTAGGAATGTACGTAGGAATCAGTAGGAAATCTAGGGGATAATTTTCATAAGCGAAGTGTAATTTCGTACGTTTGAAAAAATTCGATTTGAAAATTATAGGTCAACAGCGTCAAAGACGCCACCTTGATACCCCAAGACCATTACACATTTCACTACATGTAGATCTAATCACATTAGTCAAATCCTAATTTTGGCAAATACTACAAAAAGTCGAATACCCAACGATCTCTAGAATACCAGACCCCAGAAGTATTATCATACAGTACCATAGTACCAAGAGGCCCAGAAAGTCCCGTGGCAGCAATCCAGCAGAGCAGTACGGAAGAAGGAAAGACAAGGCTACTTCTAAAATTTTAGAATCCCGTGTAATTCTATACGGTTCAGTACGTAGTCCGCACAGGAGTTTTTCGGAATTCCGGTGACGGAGGACTCAGGGCCGTAAAGCAGTGTCGTCTCGCTCTAGGATTGAGGTAAGAGGGGTAGCAACTCCGTCAATGTGAGTGCTTTCTTTGTGGAGTGGTGGCTGATGAGCATAGGAGGCAGTTCTGGTGCTGTTGTTGCTCATAACCTGCAAAATGTATGTGTGCTCTTTAGTGTTGTATAACTACGTGTTTACAATAAAGAGTGAGCTTATTCACTATCTATCCGTGATTTAGGCTCACAACAATAACTCAGGCTAAGAGCAGTTAGGAACAACTACACTTAGTGGGCGTTAATTTTAGCTGTAATTTTACTGAAGTTAAACTCGTGCGTACATGTGAATGAGAGGGGCGAAACTGGATGTGGAAGTCAAAGAGGAGACAACTCAATCAGTTTCTTTTCCATGGTAATAACTTGAACAACAGTTTCCTCGCAAATGTCCCTGGTCTCGTGTCTGCGACTCAACACGATTGCAACTAGTCGGCGATGTTCTAGTCCGCATCATCTCCTCAAACAGGGGAAGAAGCCTGGAGTTCTATCGATGGCAATCGGACCAGCGCCATCGGGGCTTTCTTCGTCTTCAAGGATAACACTACGACGGAAGATGGAAATGACTGTGATGACAGGATTATGTTCGAAAAATGCCAGAACGCGTAGTTTCCTTTCCTTTAGCGAGATTTGCGGTCCTAGAGATGATTGTGTAAGATTCTTCAGTGCTCGGTCTCGTTTCAAACAAATTCCTGTCCACTCGTCGATTCTTCAGTACATAAGGCGGGTTGGGGTCGGCCGTGAAGGAAAGGAGAGTCGACGAAAGAAGCGACCATTTCAGAAGCACAAGAACAAAAACATAAGTATCAATATAATTGACAATGATCGTCGTGAGAAACAAATGGGAGAGCACTATAAAGATACGATGAGTCGAAAAGAGGAAAGGCAGTTCTTGGCAAATGGGAGAATAGTGCATCGTTCTGACACAGCCAATTCGTCTCCATCTAATGGGAACCAACAATGGCAAGGATGGCAACGATTATCACCACCCCCACCGTTTGGAGAGGGACAACAAAGACGAAAAAGCAAACCTGTTTCACGTATGACGCGACCTAATGGACAAAAAGAAACAGTGAGCGATGCTTGTATATCGACAGCAATGGCGAAACAGAAAGCACCCAATATTCGCGTTCTACCCGTGAAGATGATGGGGCGTGTGACCTCTTCTAGTCCCTTTTCCAGTGATGAGGGCGATCTCGAAAGTTATCATTTTCCAATACCGACATCGGGATTGACTGAAGTGGCAATTGTCGGAAGATCGAACGTTGGGAAGAGTACACTTGTAAACGCGTTGTTGTACTCCGGTCAACCGACGGCTGAACAAGAAAAGTCGGAAAATAAGCGACGAAAATCTACGAAAATCGTAACAACTCAGACAGCGAAGTTGCCTAAGGGACTGAAGGCAAAAACTTCGGCCAAGCCAGGTGAAACTCGCAGTATTGATTTTTATCAGCTGTCAGCGGAAATTGATGAAATCGGCTCCGTCAAACCTAGAGAGAAAGAAAACGACAGTCGGGAATCACTGAATAAGTATTCCAAGAATTCGGTAGGAAGGGGGAAGAGAAAAATGTCGTTGGTCCTGGTCGATTTGCCCGGATATGGATTTGCATTTGGTCCGAAGAAGGAAAAAAATATGGCCCACAGTAGTGGGGCTTCAACTAGCAACGGTTTTTTCAACCTCGCAACTGGTTCGTTGTTCTCATGGCAATCCTTGATAGAAACATACATTACATATCGACCAAGATCCTCCCTGAAGCGTGTTCTGCTTTTGATAGATGCCCGACATGGAATGAAACAGGCAGATTATCATTTTCTTGCATCGTTGCAGAAGGGTTTGCTGAAGCGGAAAAAAAAGTCGGCTACTTATAAATCCAATAAGCAACAGCATGTCCCTGACGAATTACCACCCCTACAAGTTGTGTTAACGAAATGTGATTTGGTCTCTCAGGTCGACCTTGCACGAAGAGTCGTACAAGTTCGTCAACAGCTATCAGATTGTCTGATACGCCAACCCAAAATGCTTCCTGAAATGTTAGTCAGCGCTCAAATAGATGGCCAGGCTGGGGTATTGGAGTTGCAAAAAGAATTGGCTTCTCTTTGCGAAAACAACTTCTATCGCTAATCGCAGCTGTGAAAGCGAATTTGCAATTGGAGTTCGATTTTCTTAACTCGCACGAAATTTTGCTGTTTAAAGTAACCGAATGAAACTGTGTATACTTCAAATAGTTTTGGAAGAAATTGTACATGAAGAAGAATTCTCAATGTTTTTTTTCAGTCAAACTGCCTTTCGAAAAGAGTCAGCTGGAAACGTTTCATTGATAACCATGATGGTAACTATCAAAAAATGTGCAGCGTGCGTGACTATACTGGGTATGGCAAAAAAATAATATAAGCCGTACTGACAAATAACACTATTATGATGTCGGTACTGACTACAATAACTCTTGGACGTGACAGCTTGTGGCGCGCTCATCGCTCTGATATAAACAAATGTTACCGGTATGATTTACTTGCTGTTGCGTAGTAATAGTTCATTTCAACCGCAATGGAGAACATGAGTAATGACACTGAGGTTTCACAATCATACCAAGTACTTGTACTTTCCACTACGATACTATTCACACTCGTATCTTGAAATCAATTTTGTTTTCCTCTTCCTCTTTTTTCACCTCGATGACAGTTTTGTCTAATTCATCAACAAATGACTTAAAGTATCAGAGAGGCAATTTGACTCGGTCGATGCATTGCAGTGCGATGACTACCAAGAACGAAGGAATTGCTTTTGATAGTATCGGTTTTGAAAATGTACCAACCATGATGTGGACCCCTTATTTCAATGATGCGATAAAGCATTTTATAGACATCGTAGAAATTCTGGCATGCAAGTCGTCTTCAAATAATTAGAAGGCATACTTGCCTTCCATCGCGAGATTAGCAACATAAGGCTCAAGGGAATCAGAAAATTTATAACAGTCTTTTTGTACAAGTCATCTGGGAGTGGAAGGCAATGTTTGGCAAATCAATTCACTGTTCGTCGGATCTATCATGAATTTCCCGATTTGGTTAATTGCGCCTTCAAAGGTAAAGTAATCTTCGCGTAATAATTCAATCTGAGCCTCCATTTTTTCAATTTTTGAATCAGGAATCTCCGAAAGATTCAAAAGAAGATCGGATACTTCTTCAATTCTGACTGTAAATGATATGCCTTTCAACAAATTTCCGTACGGAAGCCATGGTTGGTCAAGGTAGACTTGGATCGGAACAAGTCCCATTTGAAGCGTCTCAATTACATGATAGGATGTACGACCAAATCCTCTAGGACAAAGAGAAAACTTCGATTGTGCCATCACATCTCGCCATTCGGAACCCTTGTAATAGTATCGGCTTGCTTGATCTAGATGAGCAATCATTTTCTTCCTCATGTCATTGGGTGCATTGGTATCGCTTCCAACATACGACACAAGATATTTTCTTTCATTTAAGGGAACTTTCTGAATGAGCGCTTCTGGCTGTTTAAACAAGGGAACAGGGACGTGACCGTATCCACCTGCACTCAATACAGTGATATGGTACATATTTTGTATGTCATGAAAGTCAGCATTTCGGCCTACAAAACCGTCATCATTTTGATTCACTGTAATGTACATGACATCTTCTCTTAGCAACCGTTTTATGACACCCACAAGCTCTCCGGGATACTTGTATCTATTCTTTACCCATATATCAGTCCATGGTATTAAAATTGGAACGTACGGTCCAAATACGTCAGGGAGAGAATAATTATTTGATTTTAATTCTTTTTCAAAATGAGAAATCCAATGATTTTCAATCCAGGGCCCGCTGTACCCCTTGGCACGGTGAGGATTGTGGTCTGGATGTTGGATCCAACGAGCCAGACTATAGTGAATATGATGAAAATGTTCAAATGCATCTCGAGGATAAGACAAATTTGGGAGTTTAGGTTTGGTAAGACGCAGGCATTCAAGCGCTTTCCCCATCGACGGATGGTCTTTATCCATCATTAACGTTTTCTCGCCCTGGTTCCCGAACTCAACTACTGAGAAGAAGAATTTTAACTGATTGAAAGTTAGCCCGACGCTAATGGTCACGAACGCTAAAAAAGCTGTGCGATGCTTCATTTTGCTCCATTGTCAAAGAAGAACAGTTTGTATTTTCGAGGGATCGTGTGGTAAATTAATGTCAACAACCATCACTGTGCCTTACATACCGGTACGTATGGGAGCGTTGCTGTTATTTTGTGAGCAAAAAAATGCACCTCTCGTGAGTCAACAGGAGGGAGTTGCAAAATGGTGGCAGTCTCTGGAACCATGTCGATTGGTCTGCTTCGGTGGCAATGGAAGTCGAACGCACTGTATTGGGAATCAGTGTTCAATATTCAAAAATAACCTCACCCCTAATATATATTTTTTGTGCTACTAATTTGTGCTTAGTAGAGGTTATCAGATCCTTCTAGAAGTAGTAGTACTACTACTGATACTAGTAGTAGGTTTCATTCAGTTATTATTATTATTACTACTACTACTACTACTACTACTACTACTACTACTACTACTACTACTACTACTACTACTANTACTACTACTACTACTACTACTACTACTACTACTACTACTACTACTACTACTACTACTACTAGTAGTAGTAGTAGTAGTAGTAGTAGTAGTAGTAGTAGTAGTAGTAGTAGTAGTAGTAGTAGTAGTAGTAGGAGCTACTACTACTACAGATATATCTACTAGTAGAGATATATGAGCTGGAGCTAAAGCTGGAGCTAGAGCTGGAGCTAGAGCTGGAGCTGGAGCTGGAGCTGGAGCTGTATCTATTAGAGATATATCTACTAGAGATATATCTACTAAAGGTACAACTATGTGAAAAATAGAATTTGCTTGAGAAAATGAWRTKGTAGTAGTTAACCAGTAGTATATTTAGTACTGAAAGTGCAACAACTACTAGTATTACTTTTTCTGGTACTACTTCTGTTTTTCACAAAGTAGTACTACTACTATGATCTAGATCTAGGCAGATCTAGATGTTGGTGGTTGAGCTTGAGCTGGAGCATACTAGTAAATATAAATAGCATAGAAGTACATAATTATTGCTATATTAGCTAAAGGTACAACTATGTGAAAAATAGAATTTTCTTTAGAAAATGAAGTGTTAGTATCTAACCAGTAGTATATTTTAGTACTGAAAGTGCTACAACTACTAGTACTAGTATTAGTATTAATTTTTCTGGTACTTCTTCTGTTTTTCAAATAGTAGTAGTACTACTAGGATCTAGATCTAGATCTAGACTGTTGTGTTACAGCTAGCAGTACCACAGCTAGCACTACAGCTAGCACTTCAGCTAGCACTACAGCTTGCACTATGTGAAAAATAGAATTAGCTTGAGAAAATGAAATAGAAGTAGTTAACCAGTAGTAGATCTAGTACTGAAAGTACAGCAACTACTAGTACTACTATTTCTGGTACTACTTCTGTTTTTCACATAGTAGTAGTACTACTACTAGTAGTAGTAATATAATATATCAATATTAGTACTGATACTGATATATTGGTTGCTGTATTCTTTGGTGTATTGGTTGTTGTATTGCTTGGTGTATCAAAGCTAGAGCTATCGTATAGCGTGGGCCAAGTGTTTCCGACCGAAATTATCGGACATTTTTGAATACGGATATACGTACATGTATATCGATCAATATTCAACGTACGCCGTACTCCCCCACGCCATTAGAAAGCTMGTTGAATTCTCTTTTCAACCATGTGCTTATCATACTTTAGCGTCCGTTGGGCGAAAAGTTACAGCTGTTCGAGTGAGTTGAACCTCTCTTATTGCCCTACTTGTTTTTTGTACTGTGCGGGGATTTTTGGCCATCTTTTTACCGTGTAATGACTCGTGGGATTAAAAATTTGACTTGTACCAGGCCTACAGCGTGCACGTGCTCGCGAAACTATTTTGCACGTGCGAGCAAAACTATTTTGGTGGGATTCAAAAATTCGATGTACCAGTACTGAGCATGTGGATTTTGTATGTATAATTTTTAGTCAAAGTAGTCATTACACGAAAAAAGATGGCCACGAATCCCCGATATTATCGTACATCTGCTGGCCAACGCTATACGATATCTAGAACTATATCTAGAGCTACATCAATATACAGCCTAGTAGTAAGCTACAGCCTGAGCTACATTCCCAATACTACTAGTTACTGCTTGGTGTATTGGTTGTTGTAGTGCTTGGTGTATTGTTCTTGTATTGCTTGTTAGCTAGAGCTATAGTAACTAGAGGTATATCTAGAGCTATATCTAAATACAGCCTAGTAAGCTACAGCCTGAGCTACATTCTCAATACTACTTTATACTGCTTGTTGTATTGGTTGTTGTATTGTTCTTGTATTGCTTGTTGTATTGTTTGGTGTATTGCTTGGTATATCAGAGCTAAATCTAGAGCTATATCTAGAGCTATATCTAGAGCTATATCTAGATACAGCATACTATGTGAAAGACAGAAGTAATACCAGAAGAAGTAGTAGTAGTACTTCCACCAAAACTCCTTGGAGGGAAGTGCAGCYCCTCAGAGCAGCTAGAAGCATTCTTTACACCAAAAGCTATGGTTTCTTGGTATCAGTGAGCCTCCGTATCAGGAGCTTCAGTATCAGTGGCTCCTCCGTATCTGCATCCTCCGTATCACCAGCTCATATCAGTGACTTGTATCAGTGACTCATATCAGGGGCATATCAGCAGCTTGTATCAGAGCCTCTGTATAACCAGCTACTAGCCTCCATATGCAGCAAGCCTCCGTATCAGTATCTCAGTATCAGTGTCTGTATCAGCATCCTACTACTGCTACGTATCAGCAAATTTTATCCCTATCAGCATCCTCAGTAGCAGCATCCTCCACATCAGCATCTCTGTATTTGTGAGTCTCCATATCAGCATCCTCCATATCAGCGAGCGTCCTTTGTATCAGTGAGCCTCTGTATCAATGAGCGTCCTCCGTATCAGTGAGCATCCTCCATATCAGCGACCTGTATCAGCAGACACTGTATCAGGGAGCCTCTGTATCAGCATCCTCAGTACCAGCAGCCTCTGTATCAGCATCTTCTGTATCAGCATCATCCTCCATATCAGCAAGCATTCTCCATATCAGCAACTCATCCGTATTAGTATAATCCTCCATATCAGCAACTCGTCCATATCAGCAAGCGTCCTCTGTATGAGCAAGCCTCGTAACAGCATCCTCCTTATCAGCAAGCGTCCTCTGTATCAGTGAGCCTCTGTATCCTCTGTATCATATCAGTGAGTCTCCGTATCAGCGGGYGTCCTCTGTATCTGTTAGCAGCGTCCGTATCAGCATCCTCTGTAACAGCAATATCAGCGTCCGTATCACCATCCTCTCCTGTAACAGC
>CAACVS010000480.1:10887-21301 GCA_900660405.1 Pseudo-nitzschia multistriata
ACCTGACCAATCATGGAATCCATATGAAGCTCTAACCTTTTTACAATATGCTATTGTTTCCATCTTCAGTTTCATTCTTTCTTCAGTTTTGGCTCTGGTTCCAAATTGAAAGTGAGGTGGGAGGGGTTCACCATATGCATTGCTACCAGCAATGAATGTTATGGTAACAGAGGACTTGGTGACACGACGACCAATTGAAGGAATATTTGGATCTATTAAACTGACTGATAGTCGTCCTCCCCTCCGCCCATTGGATCCATCCAAGGACAAACAGGATTCATCAAGGTTTATAATTCTTCGTGTCTGTTCTTCTGCAATCTGAATTCCATATTCTCCACCTCTTGATGCAAATCCAAGTTCAACCAGGTCAGTTTTCCAATTTTGGAACCACAGTTTCAAGTTTGCTCTGGTGGTCCAACAGGCTCTTCTCTCTTCAACTTGGTTCAACACATGTGCCTTCAGATTTATGGTGGTCCTATTTACTACAGAGTAATAAAAACTGGACTGCACTGATGATGGTGGCAACCCAATTGTGGCATTGAGTCGACAAATAAGAGGTGCACGATCAGTCCCTGGGGCATCTCCATTGGCTTGGCAAAGCTGAACAAATGTCTCAAATGCAGTGACAACCAAATCCATTGTTTCAGGAGAAATATTGCCTGGCCGAGGTCCCTTTCTGGCAGGTGCAATGCCAGCATTGCCCTCCCTAACATACCTCAACACTGTTCGGTGGTTAAGGTCAGTACCATATTCAGAATTTACAGCTTTGACAATGGAAGCTGCACTTCTTCCCTTTCCTTTGGGATCATTTTTTGCTTCCTGATAGAGGGTGGTTGCTTTAATGTGGGCACGGGCTATATTTTCAAGCCTAATTTTCTTGTTGACACGTTCAACTTGAGCAGCTCRGGCACTATCTCTGGTGTCCTCAAGGCCTTTCAACTGGATTTCTTCTTGCTGATTGGATCATTACCATTTGAACCACCATCACTGTGGGGAGAAGAATCACTTTTTTCAGGAGTAGTACTAGTAGTAGTAGTACCACTACCACCAGTCATGGGAGTTGCACCAGGTGTAACTTTCAAAACTGCACATGTTTCACAGGGTGTAGTAACTTCTCCTGTGGCAAGAAGATTGCGCTTTCCAACAGAGGGAGTGCAAGGAGGAACTTCTTTAGCCTCAGCTTGTTCAGCCTTTTCCTCTCTCATTTTGGTTACAAGTCTTCGGACCCTCATTTGCATTGAGGCTTTATGAGCTTCGAACTTTTCAAAATCAACAGCCTTCATAGCTTGTGCAACAGTAAGGACACGTGGATTAACAATGAGATCTGCAGCTAATTCCACCTTGCGTTTGAGTTCCTCATCAGGTGAGAGACGTGGAATCACAGTGGAGGTACTACTAGTACTAGTAGTACTAGTAGTACGTGAAGCAATCTTCTTTTTTGTACTCAAACGGGTAGTACGCTTAGTACTAACAATTTTGCTATGAGCAGGAGCCATGATTTTTGCTTTAAAATGCATAATAGACATAGTAGGATGAATAAGTGCAATAGGAAACAAAGAATTAGTACAGTATAGGTGTAACAGCTCAAAGAAGGGGATTCGTACTACTGCTGAATCCTCTTTTTTGCGTACGTCGTACGTATGTAGATTTAGTACCGCGGTACTAATTATGCATACATACRATAAGTACGTAGATTTAGTACAGCGGTACTAATTCTACATGAACCTACGTACCGAGGAGGGGGGGGGAGATTTTTGGTCGGTTGCTTAATTTTCGGTTGGTTGCTTAATAATCGGTTGCTTTGAAGTTGATCAAAACAGTGTTTTGTGAGGCCATTAAAAGTGCAGAAGAACCGGCTCAAATGAGATCCCCTTTGGGGATATGCTTGGTCATAGTGTTAAGAAGAKTGCTGTGTGTCATTGTTACACGATTAAGGGCCTGGGGGGAGGCGATTCACCATTAACAGCCGGTATGGCCAAAATTGGCCGGTTTACAAGACCCCCTGCTGCTGCTTAGAAAATAGGCCAGAACTCTATAAAAAAACAACTTAAGACCACCAGACTAAGCGCCCAGACCAAGAAGATGATACAATTACTTAGCGATCCAGGTCATTGGGATGCTTAAGGATGCTCTGGCGGCTTAGAACTAGTCTGCCGAAGTTACWGTAGTAGTGGGCCAAAATTCCTGTGTTAATTCTAGCTCTAATTTTACTCCGATTAAACTCGTACGGCGTGAGTAGCTCGCCGAATATTACATACTCGTACGGTGTACAAGAAGAATATAATCTGCTAGTAGTTGCTCAGGATCACAACGTTTGTCCGTCCGGAACATACTTGTATCAGAAACTTAAGCTCCATCAGCAAATTATTAGGGAGAAAAGGGCAGCGTTTGAAAAATTTAATGTTTGAAAAATTTAATGTTCGTTCAACTAAGTCCCGAATTGACGTCCAACTGAATGAACTACGAAGTACTACGATACTGAAAGCACTACGGTACAGTAATACTTGTTTTCATGCCTGATGTGGAAACCGGTTCTATTGGTACGTACGCACTTCTAATGATCGATTCTTCCCTAAGGATCTTAAATATCTTGACTTTCACCGTAATTGTATTTAACACTCCCAAAATCTGTTCGTAGTCGTCTTTATGTCCAAGTGAATGAACTACGAAGTACGTACTACTGAAAGCAGTAATGCTTGTTTCATGCCTGATGTGGAAACCGGTTCTATTGGTACACTTCTAATGATCGATCCTTCCCTAAGGATCTTAAATATCTTGACTTTCACCGTAATTGTATTTAACACTCCCAAAAATCTGTTCGCAGTCGTCTTTATTTGTATTTAAAACTCCCAAATCTCCTTTTATTTGTGAAGAATATTCAAATTCACAAATTATGTTCTCAGATTACATACGACATACTTGTAACTCTTTGTATMTTTAATAGAGATATCTTCAATCCCATCGAAAACTATTTTTGATATTAATATAGTGTACTCGTAAAATTCCCTAAACAAATACATGATAATAATGTAGACTCTGTTATCTTGAATGATTACTCAAATTATGTATGAACGAGGCGATCAGTGGAGCTAAGGAATATTCCTTTGTGTCATACTCGATAGTTAAAACCTGCCTTAAATAAGCTTAACAATTGCAATAAGTAACAAGGCAATCAACCTATCTGTCGGCAACACTATTGCTCTTTACCACGACTACGTCCATAGGTTTGGTGTCACCGTCGGATCTATTGAAAAATGATCAGTATTTTTTTTATCAACTTTCACAATATAGTGACTACGACAATTTCTGCACAATTTCTTCGTACAATTGCTTGACATTCACAAACATATCACGTCTTAGTATTGTAGTAAAACACATCCGGATTGTCTGTCACTTGTATTACCATCGAAAGTCTCCACGCAGAGGCTATCATGAATCATGAAGACGCAAAATTTGATTCGAAGTCGCAAAAGGGGCCGCAAGGTAAGACTTTTGTTGTTTTTATGTTTGAGTAATCCAGTAGGCAATTTGTTTCTGGTTCATGCATTGCGTCTTCGTAGACTCTTTCTTTACTAATTTCTTGTGTCGTGCACTGCACGAAAACAGCCCAGCTTTCCACAAATGTTGCACCATATCCTCGAAGAGTCGGTCGTGAAGGGGACTAATGATATTGTAGGATGGAACAAAGATGGGGCTTCTTTCTACATATCCAGTCCGGAATATTTCAACGATTTTATTCTTCCGAGGTATTCATCTTCAAACAAACGGACGAAATTTAGATCCTTCCAACGGCAACTAAACTTATATGGATTTCGAATGACCGGGAAATCCTGTGTCTATCACCACCACCTCTTCAAACGTAGAGATATGAACTCGATCAGACAAATACGTCCTGACACAAACAAGAAAAAAACGATGAGGGAGAAGGCTTACAGAAATGTAGAGAAGACGATGGAAAATTGTCTTAAAATTCCAAGGACCTTATCACTTGGGAGCTTTAGCGGCAATGAGGGTGGGATACTTCAAGATTTGTTGGCAACTAATATATTTGTCGACAAAAACGAACCYGAATGTAAAGGATCTACCAGCACTACTAACAGCACACTGATCACTTCGGAATTTTATAATTCTTCCTCTCGCMTCTCAGATCATGAACATCTAGGCCACTTCGACAGCAATAGTGTCGAGAGGGAGAAGGCTTACAGAAATGTAGAGAAGACGATGGAAAATTGTCTTAAAATTCCAAGGACCTTATCACTTGGGAGCTTTAGCGGCAATGAGGGTGGGATACTTCAAGATTTGTTGGCAACTAATATATTTGTCGACAAAAACGAACCTGAATGTAAAGGATCTACCAGCACTACTAACAGCACACTGATCACTTCGGAATTTTACAATTCTTCCTCTCGCATCTCAGATCATGAACATCTAGGCCACTTCGACAGCAATAGTGTCGATGTTGTCTCTCTCGATACCCTCAGCGTAACGAGAGACAACGCATTTGATATATTTGAAGACTTTGATGACTTTGAGGATATTTTCGAATGCAAGTGCAAGGGCAGCGGACATTGTTTTTTACGTAACTTGGACTMTTACAATTAATTGTTATTTCTACGGGTTTCGTTTCTTCATAGTTTCATGGTCTAACCGTACAATGCCGTGCAACAAATAATCAGAATGCACAGATTGGTATGGAGGAATCAGAGAAACTCAAGGTATTACCATTCGACAGAAGCCCCTTAATGAATGCGAAGGGCACGATTGGCTCTATTCCGCGATGTTACTACGTATTTTAAAAACCTAWGAATCGGAACTTAACTCGACCTGTCCATTGTCACTTAATCCCTCGATGCYGCTATCGGAGGCAGTGGTAGTAAATGATCTAGTAAACTTGCCTTGATGGGACATGGAGGCAACAGGCTTTGTTTGATATGTCGTCTTTCCTCGTTCAATTCACAATCCAACTAATTCGTAACTTKAGAAAAACAGTGTCATGCGAACGACCGGAAATCAAACAACCTGTTTGGTTTACTTAGTCTTTGTTGCCCTCAATCTGTTAAATAAATATTGATAGAATCCTTAATGCGTGGTGTACAATAAAGAGAGAGTTTATTTCACTAGCAATTCCGGATTCAACCTGAGATGTTGGATATTCCTCGTGAAATGCAAGCGTCGATAAAATGCTTGATGTGGAGGTTGATACCGACAGAAAAGTGTAGAACCTAGATTCGCCTAACTTTCAATAATTACTTCTAGCATTCTCCATAGATGAGAGGCTTTCAACAACATTAATTACATTTCGTGCAATACATATTATCTTTTCCAATGGCGGGATGCCACTAACCAAGCGCGTGAATGGTTTCTTCTTGTAGCATAACGTACACAAATAGAATCGCAACCATACAGGTATATAGTTTGTCCTTACTCATAGGAAGGCATCAGCTCTTTCGTAGCAGCGTTGCTATAGCGACTACGGTAAGCATTCTTCGATGATCCGCG
Organism: Pseudo-nitzschia multistriata; assembly: GCA_900660405.1. NCBI lineage: Eukaryota > Bacillariophyta > Bacillariophyceae > Bacillariales > Bacillariaceae > Pseudo-nitzschia > Pseudo-nitzschia multistriata. The sequence continues at coordinate 16,387 of CAACVS010000480.1, forward strand.
GACGGAGGAAACTCGCATTGTCTCAATCCGGGTTTCGAGCATGGAGATTCGGTGGTCCTTTTTGTCAAGCTGCTCTTTGTGCTTTGCCTTGTCGGCCTCGACAGTACGGGCTAACGAAGAGATCTCGTTCATAAAATTCAGTTCTGATTGGGCCTGCTGCTCCAAAATATCCTGAATGTACATGCGGAGGTCCCGAAGTTCGCCATCTTTTGCAATTAGATCCTGCTCGTGGCGTCGTTCCATCTCATTCTGTGCTAATACGAGATCGCACTTGGTTTCCACAGCTCGGCGGAGTTGCTCGGCCATAGCCTCTGCTTGGATCTTCATTTGGTGGATCTGCTCCTTCAGGGACGCAGCCTCATCATTTTGTTGCTGATACTGGATGCGCTGGTCGACGCATCGGAGAAGGCGTCGAGAAGATTCGATAATGTCTTCTTCGTCACTATCGATCTCTTCCGACACGGCTGACTGAAATGTTTCTTGATCATAGTCATCCTCATTGGCTTCGTCATCGAAAGGGTTTGTGTCGCTCTTCTGTTGGCTATCGACTTTCGCTTCCTCAAGGTAGGTCGATTCGGGAGGGGGACGGATAGTAGAAGACTCATCGCTGTCACTTCCAGCATGGTCATCGCTGAAAGGATTCTGACTTAAGTCGTCATCTGCAGTGGGCTTGCCCGTGGCAACCTTCTTATCACTGAAAGGATTTTTGCTATGATCGTCATCATTTTCGACCACGTAGCTTTCTTTTTTATCACTGAATGGATTCTTACTGAGATCATCATCGATGTCATCGCTTTCTTTGTTGTCGCTGAACGGATTCTTACCGAGACCATCATCGTTATCATTGCTTTCTTTGTTGTCGCTGAATGGATTCTTGCTGAGATCATCGTCGTCGTTTTTGACAACATGAGCCATTTGATGAAAGTCACAAAATGGATTCTTGCTGAGATCATCACCGTTATTTGCGTCTTCATCATCAGAAGATGGATACATCTTTTCTCTCTGAAGTTTTCTTTGGTTTCTGCGCGCCTTGATTTGTTCTAGGCGTGCTTTGCGGTCGTGCTTTTCCGCGTCAATTATATTTGTAGTCATTGATGCTGTATTTTCATAGTGGTTGACTTGCGGAGAAGGTTTATCTTCGTCCAATGTCATCAAATTTTTCTTCCCGAACACTTGGTCAGTAGTGTTGTTATCAAACTCTTCGTCGTCGGTGAGAATAGAGCTGAGGACAGAATCGGCCACGGTGGATTCTTCGTCGGTATATTTTTTGCGGCGACGATTTTTTTTCTTTCTGCCCTTTTTCTTTTTTGGGGTTTCATGCACATCGTCTGCAAGAATGTCATCCAAACAGATTGGATTATCTCTAGTTGCCTCCTCGTTGCTCCAGACTCGCATGCTTGCAAAATCAGTCATGGTGATAGTGGTGATTTTTATTCGTTGCTGAGTGCGTTTCTTTTCTCTCTGCGGATTCACCTCGTTCCGCGATTTTTCTCCGAGATTTGATATTTTGGCAGTGGTTTGTAAGTTGAGCAACTGTTCCTGGACTAGTGCTTTGCTTAATCTTTGATTCGTCTAGTGTTGAGTCCTGAAAATAAAGTGAAAAAATTGTCGAACCGAGCGTTTCTTTTTGAATCTTGTGACGGCGAATCGAAAATGATGAACGTAGCCGTTGAGAKGCTCCCCCCGCGTGTGTCACATGGGAGATCTTCTTTGTGAGAACTGTCGCGCCATGCCACGATGACCCAAAATCGATAAAACAGGGGCGGATGAATATTAGGGGATAGCTAGTGGTTCCTATTATTTTACTGTTTAGTTCGTACAGGAGCAGAGGTGTTTTAAAACGCCCATTTTTTTGACATTTTATGACGAGTTCAGTGTTAACTTAGAGTTAGGGATAATGCTAGTATTTTTTCAAGAATGAAGCAATCTGATTGGCTAATTTTGTGAATGACTACTAGTTCGATTTAGTCATGGACTTTCGTTTGGGAACGAAGAAGAAAAAGCAGACTACTAGTCAACTTTTTTGACTAGGGAAGGTATCATGCGTACAGTACGAAGAAAAACCTCAGATGATTGATTGATCAATTGTATTTAAAGCACATTCGAAATCACAGTGGATTTGCTACTAGCAAATAACACGGTGTGATGAAACTGCACATTTTGTCCAACATTTCCGAGCTCTGAATTCTGAGCAAGCTCTGACATTTCCGAGCACAGAAACCAAACTGGAAACCACCTTCAAAATACCCACAAAAAACTAGACAAGATGGAATCTGGTAGTAMTAGTAGTACYAGTAGTACTATTACTAGTAGTAGTAGTGATGGTAGTAGTAATTTTCATGTTGATTTTTCAAAATAAAAAAYGTACTATAACACTCCATTTGTTACTGGAAATATTCTCATATTCAGAATCATTGAAAGAAACTGGTGGTGGTGTAGGCAGAACCATCCAAAATTAGTATTTTTGATAATAATCTCGCAACTGCTTAAAGGTTGGATAGTAGTTTACTAGTATTATGCAGAACAAATGAAATTGAAAAAGAACATCTCTGGGGTGYCTAACATGGAATATGAGTTTTCCAAAAACTGCTGGAAAACACTGCCTGTTTTCACTGGCGTTCTTGTGCACCTCTCTAAATTATGACCCCTGGCATTGACAGGGTACTAGTAGTAGTACTAGTACTAGTAGTGGGAGGTGTAGTTAAGGAGATAGAACAAGCATGTTTTTTTTTTTTGACAATTTCAGTATGGTGCAGTAAGAATATTTTCTTGCAGAAAAAGATTTTTGCTCTGAAAATGAATACCACTCAGCAACAGGAAGAATGTGCACATCTAGTGGTACTACTACCATACTAGTAGTAGTTATAGTAGGAGACAATGGCAGGACAAGAAACAATAAGAAAAAGGGGAAAGAATGGCATTTGGACAAAGCAACTCAACATTTCTGATTGACTGTTGATTTGCAGAAGAAAGCTGGCTAAGCTTGCTCTGGAAGTTTGAGAATTCCAGTGCTTTTTGGGTTGTGTACTACCATGCAGGTATATGTAACATAATTAGAAACAATAATAGATACATAGTACAAAGTCCATCATCGAATCCTACACATTTGCAAATAATTGCTAGATTGCCAAAGTACAAGTATTTATAAGAGACAGCAGGTAGATTAACTGCTGGAGAAAACTAGTATAAAAAAGTACACACAGAGTCTCTCAGCAGTGCAGTAATAAGAGTGCTACTACTACTAGTGACTACTGGAAAATTGACAAGGTACAAGAAAAAACCTAAAACTACAAGATATAAGACGAGCACTAACTAGTACTGAAAAATCAGGTACTAAAAGAAAAAAGTAAAAACTTGTAGTAATTTTAGAGTGGGCAGTACTACTCAGCATACTCTACTGGAACCTACTGGAAATAAACTCCTTCATACTAGGAACTAATCACTACTGATTCCTAMAAGCACCTCAGGCCCAATACTACTGCTGGTACTGGAGGTGTTACTAACAGTTTTAGTAGGAACACTATKGCTTGTTACTACAGTAGTATACTAGTAGCTATCCAACATTGCTCTTTTAGTGAGGACAGCACATAACACAAACACCTAAAGAAATAACACAACATATACATGAACACCACCAACAATAAAAGTACATACACCAAATTGATTGACTACCAGGTAGACTGAATTGACCAACTGTGAATAACAAGGATTGCACCACCAGCAACAAATCAATTGACAGCAATAGCTTGCTAACTACTGGTGGAATTGATAGCTCCTTCTTGCAAACCACCACCACCAGTAGTACTACATCACACAAACTGATACTTTGGTGCTTTGTTTTTCCCGCATACATAAAATTAAATTTGCGCGTGTATTTTGTACTGCTTGTATGCAARTATCTGGTTGTTTTCCTTGGAACATGTTCTCAAACCACTTATTTCTCATGTGGAGTTCGATGCCCTTTCTCATGCTTGGTTTCAATTCTTTTATTCAAACTTTTTTATATTTTGAGACAAATTGTCTCAATTATTTGACAAGTATTTTGTGTTGTCACCCAAATCCTATTTTGACTTCCTTTATTGTTCCTCTCATCCATTTCAAATTTCTCTCCCCTGTTGCCAACTCTCTGTCGCCTAGTGACAACTTTTCTACTTCTAGAGCCAAATTTATTTCACAGTTAAGCAATTCTACTATCTAATTGGAAAAGAAGAAACTCTAAACGTTTTGTGCTGCTATTGTCACTATTTTTTGTATCTGCAACATTCTGTTAGTATTGTTACTACTGTAGTCTGTGTAATTTAGTTTGGTTTTCATACTGCTTGTATCTTTGACTCCAGTTCATTTAAGATCTCATTGTATTCCCAATATTTTTTCCGATCAAAATTTTTCTCCATTTTTCCCAACTTTCTTTTTTTATTAATTCTATCCTCCCTGTTGTCTCTGTTGTCTCTTCTGTTCACCGCCCTTAGTGCTTGTTCAATCTCCGCTGAAGCATCTTCCTCTCTTCACTTCTTTACCTCTTTGACTAGCTTTCCAAACAGCATACGTCCCTTGTAGCTCCAGCCTTCTTTGTTACCTATCCTGCTATTGGTGAATCACTTTCTGGTTTTCTTTTCACTCCCAGAATTATTCCATGATTCATAGTTGTTGTAAAAAAAMAGCAGTGTGAAGGCTTTTTCTGTTGTGGTGAAAATGGAGCTCAGTTTATCCTTTTGTTGCCTTTGCTTGAGGAATTCTGTTTGTTTAGGGGACACTGCCCCTTAAATTCTTTTTCACAAAGTACTACTTGAATTGCAGACTATTTTCTTGTCTGTAGCTACTTCTCAGCACGTACGTCTCTCCTCTGTCTCCTTCTGCTATAAAGCAATGCCTCTGAATGATTCTGGTAATACCTTTTTTGTCTTCTGTACTACTT
>CAACVS010000480.1:22051-60860 GCA_900660405.1 Pseudo-nitzschia multistriata
TGTCTTCTGTACTACTTAACAAGCAGAGATTGATCATTGTGAGTCACAAAGTCTCTCAATTGTGTCTGATATTGTGCATGCATTTGCATCGATTTTGCTTACTCTTGTAATTTTTCCTCGCCAACATCTGTGCCTTGTGTCTGCATGCAGTGATAGCACTGTTGATAGTCCCTCCCCACCTTGCTGCAGTGGTGACCACCAAGCTATCTGGAACTGGGTCTGTACTGAATGTAGTTTCAAGGTTGACTGCTATGATGGCATCTAAAACTTCATCTTCAACGGGAAACTTTGTCTACTTTAAAAATCTCTCCTTAACATACATAACCAGATTATTCTTCATATACAATGCTGATTTATATGTTTTGAATTTKCCCAATCACTGCATCTTCTTGATACCCATCTACTTTGTTTGTCTCATCAACCATCCTTTGTTCTGTTATACTTGGTCTGATAGATATATCAGCTCCTACAGCTTGAACTGTAGCAAAAGGATGCGTTTTGATCAGCATTTCTCTCTGTTATCAAATGTTGCCAATAAAACAAGCTTTTCACCTTCCATGTTCCAACAACTTAGTACTGTTATAGTAATATCTACCTATGATGTTTGTTCATGTGTCTGATGTAGTAACTCTTTGGTTATTTACAACTTTATGGCAATTTTTTCCTGTGATGTTTATTTTGTTTTCTGACTTTGCGCCAGCAAATCTTAGGCGCTTGTTGTTGCCCGCCACATAWTTTCCCTAGCCTTGGTATAAATATCAGTTTTGGGTCCAAAATTTTCTTGCGCAGCTCTTGTAAGATTTCTTACAGCTATGTACTACATCCAGTATGTCAATACTGGGTTAATTTAGAATGCATGTAATCATTGATCTGGTAGTTGATCCCCATCCACAATGGTGGATATCCTTCACTGTATCAATTTGTCATGGGTTGGCCAAATAAGGTCATTGGACTATGGACAATGCATAAATAAGTTTCCCCTTGTCATATCCAAAAAGGCTGCCTTTTTATTTTGTGGTCTCCACTTGATATTTCCAAGTAATGGGCCATCCACCCAGCAAGGTCTGTTGGTGTAAAGTAGATTTGGTGGATATCCTTGGGTGCACCACATTATCATAAGTTGGTCAACTAAAGACACTGGACTGCTTAGAATGAACAAAAAAGTTCCCCTTGTCATATCCAAAAAGGTTGGCTTGTTATGTTGTGTTCTCCATTCAATATTTCCAAGCAATGGACCATCCAACCTTGTTGGTCTGTTGGTGTAAACTAGATTTGGTGGATATCCTTCACTGCATCACATCATCATGAATACACTTGACTAGTACATACAATGAATAAAAGACATCCCCCTTGTCATATCTCAAAATGATGATATAACTTTTCTATTGTGTTACCACATGATAGTAAAAAAAAGAAACAGCTAATTATTACCCTGAAGGCTTTAAACCTATAAAATTTATTTCCGTAAAAAAAGCTCACACCAGATGGAGTCAAAGGATTGTCTCCTTACCAAATAATGGACTTTCCTGTACTCTACTAGTCTCTGTGATACAAGACTGTAGTGATTAGTTAGTAGAAGACAGTCTTTCAAAATATTTATACATGGCTGTCTGGCGCTGTGGGTTTAAAAATGCTTCAGATGCACTGCGKAAGTGCACATACAAAATTTGAGTGAGTCATAATATCACCTTCCTATCCATGCAATGAGCTCTTGAGTATCATGCCAGTCTCTGAGATACATGACTGTGGTAGTTGCTTGATGGACATTTGTCCTTCTAAATATTTATACACGGTTGCGTTTTTGCTCTAAATATTTAAACACGGTTCGGTTGCGGTTGCTTGACTGACATGCATTGTGGATTTAAATTTGAATTCAAATGTACCTTCAGACCAGTCTCCACACAAATCCAGAATGGCATTCTGGTTGTTGATCCAATTATGGCGCCGGCTACTGACATACCTTTGGAAGTACATATCCTCATTGCTCAGAAACATCATGGCCATAAGGTTTTACAAATCATGAAGGGGTGTGGACTAAGATAAACTATAGAAGCAGGGTTGGGTGATTCAACAATGTTGAGGCCAGATTGGTGTGGCTGAGGGCTGTCAAATTTGTAAACATCATTGTCAAAAACACATGTACACTTGATGGTCTGAATAACAGGTACAGAAGGGCACTGGGGATCATTCCCGGGTATATGTTGTGWKGTTACCCAGAATTGAACAATGTAGAAGGAAGGGAGTTGTACAACAAGATTGGGTTAGAACCTCTGGCAGATGAAACAAAAGGACATGAAAAATCCAGCTGCAACAGGATTCCTGTTTGAAACAAGGAGTGGGTTCCATTGACACCGCCAGCCAAACTTCAGATAAATTGGTGTTTTTGGCTTCACATGCAGTGTGCTAATTGTGGTGTTCCAGTTCAACCAACAGAAATAAGCTTTGACCAATGGACTGCACTGTCCAACAAGAATCTTTACCACAGAAAATGTACACATTGGGAAGGTTCATGGTTTTGACCCAGCATTTCAGAGTTGAGGAGTGCAGAGGATAACGAATGTTGGGATTTTGGTAGTTATATGACATGGGACATTAAGGGATGGAAGGGAATGAAGGAAGATCAATTGTGGAGAGTGATGAAAGGAATAGATTGTCTCTACAAATGCAAGGTAGGTACCCATTCCCCGTGGTTTTGGGAGGAGGAGTTTGGTTGATACCAAAAACAGAAAGAAGCAAGGGACGTTAGCAACAACGGACTTAGTTTGGAGAGTGAACGCAACATTCTTGTATGGGAAGCTTTCATGACAAAAACTAGGTGCTTGTCAAAAAGGAAGCAGATTTTATTGTACGGATCATTAATGATGGATGAAACATGGGAAGAAACAAGTGAGGATTACAACAAGGACAAAGTCATCAAAGAAGCAATTCAATCTCTGATGACTGACAGCACCTCAGTTTGTTTATCGTAAACTATAACACTATACTAGTGTCTTAAATTCCTCGTTACATATTCATATTCTGATTGACTGCTAATAGTTTGATCATTTGATTGCAGGAACGCCATTCTGCGATCAGGAAGAAACTGGAAATTCCCTTTTTGGGCAAAAAATGGAGTTGTGAACGCAGTGAATTTTAGGGAACACGAAAACTGTGCGATACTATGTAATCACTTGGACCAATTCCTGGAACGCCATTCCAGGAAAAATTGAGAAAAAGAAATGCAAAAAGTGTTCTGGATTTGAAGAGAAGAAGCAAAAAACGATCTTTTCAGGCTCAGTATCCTAAATTCCAGACAATATTGTATTGAAATTGGTAAGTCATTTGCCCCTGTTCCAAATGACAAAATATTCATTGGTTGTTCCTTTGTTTAAAACAACAGCAACCTCCAAATAAATGCTGGAACATGGAAATAGATATAAATGACCACTTAAAGTGCCCTTCCTTAYGAAACCAATGGGTGAGCCATTAGCTCCAGAACTGCGGCTGGTGATAGGTTCTTCATCCTGAAAACAGTGGACAACTGTGTAATACCCTGGATCGTGAAGGTGAACTCCACTGACTGATATATTGCCTATTGGTCACTTGATGTCAAGAAAACAAAGTATCTGGCAAGGATACTGCTTCAGAACTGGATGTCCCTTGTCATCCATGGAATACACTCCCCTTTTGTTCTTGGGGAGGTGCAATAAAAAGTAAGCCCAATTGAACCATATGTTGCACTGTTGTCCACTTTCTGATTTATACAAGGGGTGTGCCCAAAAGAGAAGCTTTTTTCTACTTCATGTGTTGGTTCTCTTGTGCTCCATGAACCTAGATAAAACRTGAGTTTCCATGGCTGGGAGAACATRATTGCAGCAGAAATCAATGGCATCAGAAGGCATACATGGGAAGCTTTTGTCTCYGTTATCTTTTGCCTCCCATTTCATAAGGGGTAAACCAGTTTTATCACATTTGCCAATGGAAAATAGAGAGCCACATTTAGGTTTTGGAATACAGAGTATTGGTGCATGTCAAACTTGCGATGGAGTCTATCTATCACGCGGTACTTGATGTGCCATTTTGCAGTTTGCTTGATAAGTGAACTGGATACTCAAGATGTTATCTTTGCTAGAGCTTTAACTTCTGTCTTGTGGTTTCTTTTGCTCCAAGAAGAATCCAATCCAGATGGAGGTCCAAAAAGCCAGATATATTGCGAAAGGTGAAAGTACATGTGATTCTTTATAATATTGTTAACTTTGTTCCTGTCAATGTGATTGTTGATGTTGTTGATAAAATGAATAACCATCTTATCAAGGTTGGTTGCACTAATTTGGGTTTGCAGAAAACATCATCATCGAGATCAGAATCAACAGATTCTATTGCAGACTCTTTTAACACACAATCAACTTCTTCAACTAAAGGGTTATACATAACTTGGTCATCAAGATTTTGTGGCATGCCACTAGATGGACTGTCTTGGGAATTAGTTAGAGCAAACCACTGGCTAACACCAACCTTATCTCTCAAAGCTTTGAACAAAGACAAACTAAAGTCATGGGTCCCATCACCAACATAACTAAAATATTGGAAGCAATCTTTGCTGAGACTAAGATGAGTGGTGAGTAGTTTTGTTGACRTGATGAAGCCTGATTTTTTGTCTYGTTTGGCACTGTAAACTATGCRAAGCTGATTTTTCCGATCTCTTGAGCTGTGACAACTTTGACAGAATACCTTTAGCTTAGGGGGGGCATGATAAAGGGCAGAGTTTAATCAACAGAGTAAGTTCCATCCGGTGAGGGATTAGTTTTTTTCATGATTTCAGCATTGACCTACTATGATAATTCAAAGTAMAATAATATTTGTTTCGGAAACATCATGTTCTGGGGATACTGAGTTGTGAAGGATTTTTCCATTTTTTTGTCCAATCAGGAAAAACTAAGGGTGGACATTGAAACTTCGATGGTATCAACCACGTGAAACATGCAATACTACAGATCCAGTTTGTGTGATGTACTACTACTAATAGTACTAGTAATAGTAGTATTAGTACTACTACTACTACTAATCTGTTTCTTCTCCTCCTTTGCAATGAGCGCCCATCAGGGCAATTGGGAGCATTGTTCCTTCCAGAGCAATTCTTCTGCCTTTCTACACTTTCCCATTGCTTATTCCACTGGTAGTACTTCATGAGGCTAAAAAATATTAGTAGTAGAAGTATTATTTTTTACTTCGTATTTTGTAGTAGTACTCGTACTAATAGTTTTTTCTGTACTTCGTTTTCAGGTTCGCGTTTTTGTTGTCTGTCCACTATCCGTTAGTGCCTTCGGCCATCGCTGCTGTGAAAACGGGTTACTGTATTCATTGGGTCATTCCCATTATTCTAAATCTCTAAAACTCTAATCTAGAGATCTAGAGTAACAGGAATCAAGACATTCAATGGACAGACTGAGAGGATGCCAGCTCGATGCCAGTCTTTTCCGCAATTTGGAATCTTAACTATACTCTAAAAATAGGCGCRCGTGCTGACTAAAAAGAGGCACAAATTTTCGATACGTGTGTTAAAGGGACGACTGGAAAATAATTTATTCGTGGGTTCCACTCTAAATCTAGAGATTTAGGACCRGTCAAAGCGACCGGTCCTAAATGTGCTAAATCTAGAGTCAAAAACTCTAAATTCTGATGGACTGACAGACCAAAAATTTAGAGATCTAGAATAACGGGAATCACCCATTCATTTTCGAACAGTCAGTCAGCTGTCAGATGCTTTCTACCTTCGAAGAAACTCGAGAGCAGTTACCCCCCAACCGCACAAGAACGGCAAGAATCTGAATCTTCTGAATACTGAACCAGCAAACGGGTTTCTCACTATCTGTTTTACCTTTTTCCTTCCGTCGAGACATAGCACTGTCAAACCAAACAAACCCAATCTACCATGTTCCGAACACGCGTAAGTAAAGTACATGAGTAGGCCATGAATGCTCTGACTGTTCTTGCAACGTATTGTTATATGGAGAGGAGGACTGCATATCTTTATTCAGAATTTTTCATTTGGTATTCCCGCAATTCGTTGTTTCGTTTCTTTTACTTCCGTCTCTAACAATTCAGCTACGGCGACGTTTGTCTTTCGTTGCCTTGGTTCATCACGGCACCATATTCTCTGGTGTTCGCGTTTGTTGGAATCTTGTGATACTACAAACTCGAATCGAATGACTTCAAACCAAACCAAACAATCCGCTCGAAAATCTGGATCACTTCGACCGACCCACGAATACGGCGAAAAATATCGTTCTGAAACTCAATTCAATGCAATGATATCAAATGGAATGATRTTTCCCATATATAGGCCGTTTTTCGCCAGCTCAAGCCCCTCGCCGACCGCGTCTTAGTCAAGCGCGCCCCCAAGGAAACTCAGCTCGCTAGCGGTCTCTACCTCCCTACGGATTCCACGAAGGACCCTAACGAAGGGGAGGTCGTCGCCGTCGGACCCGGACAGGTTGACGTGACCGGAAATTTGCATGCTACCACGCTGGCACCTGGCGACAAGGTCTTGTTGCCCGAATACGGCGGAACCAAGATCACCCTGGGTGAAGACGAGGTATTTATGTTTCGCGAGTCGGACATTTTGGGAAAATTCGATTAGAAAACAAAACAGTAATATTATAAAGTAGAACTAAACGGAAACACAATGGAAAGAAAGAACGACAGGAAAACGATTGATCTAAATCGCATCAACCACTAACGAGGTACGCCAAGCCAAACAAACAAATRGCGCAGGGCTAACTCGCAACCATTTGAATGATTTAGACCGCGACATTTCATGGACGGGCAAAGTCGATTTGCGCCATTTGTGTTTTTATCAACGGTACTTGCTTGCTTGATTGAATAAGACCGATTGGCGCAGGTTGAGATGTATTGAGAACCATGCTACAGAGCRGCTGGTAATCACTTTGCAATTGTAGGCCTGACCGGAGACATCCACTCTAGTATCTTCTGCAGATATAAATTTCGCTTCAATCGTGAAGCAATCTTTGTTGTACTGTATTGTATCRAAATATTGTGTATTGTTATTACTTGTTATATTAGTTTACATTATTCGTTTATTCTTTCGGCAAGACTGTTTTTCTCCGTATGATATTGTGATGCCATACTGTACACCTCCTATCTGCCCCACGCCACTAGACTCAACTGCATTCACCGCACATTAACCTCCATCATCTCCATCACGAATTGAGGACATCGCAAGAAGCGACATCAGCACAGAAAGCCCAAAATAAAAGATAGCGAGAAGCCAAGAAACATCACCACAAGAAACCAACCATTCTTCTTGATGCACACATATAAACATACGCAAAGTGCTTATTGAAAATGCTTTTGTTTTTGCTTTAGCTTCTTTCTTCTTCGTCTTTGTCGTATTATGTAATGGTTCCTATGGAAAAGTGACGTCGAATTAAGCGTAAAAGCAATCCACTTGGTACGCATCGATCGAAAATCTCTACGTGCCCATGCATTATTTCATTCAACCAGTCGTGGGCCTAGTTGGATGTGTTGTTGACTTGCTCTTCGTCGTTGTCACCCATTGTTTCCATTGGCGAAATCACTACGTCGTTTTTGAAATGCACGAGGAGCGCACTCATAAAGGCTAGGACGCCAAAGAGAACAAACCCAAGCGACGCAAAGACCTGGTTGGCCCTAGCGGATCCCTGCGTGTATTTGTGAAAGGAAGCGTACAGCAAAATATTTTGGTTCGCCAGGACCACAAGGACCCCCAGGAAGAAACCTACGCTAAAGGATGTGGGAAATCGTTTCAGGACAAAAGTTCCGAGGACTCCCAGGGCAAGGTGTATCAATCCCGTCCAAACGACAGCGATAACCAACGCGATCGAAGCATCTCCGGATTGGTGCAGACTGACCACTGCGTTTTGTTGTGTTCATTATTTTTGGTTGTTGTTTGTTTGTTTGTGTGATTGTCGAATGTATGTTTCATTTTGGAACAGTGAAATTTTGCACATTCCAACAGGGAAACGGCAGGATCGAATTGCATCATTTTGGAAAAAGCCCAATATTGGGAAAAAAATACGTAAGCCATCTTGGAACAAATCCAACCACCGAAAAGACCCTTTCCTACTCAGCTAGCGTCGTTAGAAATAACCRACTTACTTTCGAAAATAGACAGTGAAAAATAGACGACCACAAACAACAAACTAATACCCCAGGCTCGGTGGACCGACCCTCTCGGGTCTGGTGCGCACGAGGCAAACATCTTGTTGAATAGTCCGTTCTTGGCGGTTTCGATGTGGCTTGCCGAAGTCGCCATCTGTTGCTGTTGTTCAGTCATGATAATAGAAAGTGCAGCGATCAGTTCCAAATCTTTTTGTCAAGAAATTATTATGCCAGAACGACGCTGTCCTTTCTTTTTTGACAGGAAGGGAAAAAGTTGTGAAGTGGAGAGGTATTTAGGTAGGTAGGTAGCCAGTCAATCGACCTCGATTGTCAAAAAATCAATTCCTACGATGTTATACACTGTGCGAGTCAGCTTTTGCTCTGTGTCTTGGTTGTCGTCGATCTTGCCGGACGTAGCGACTGCCTGTGTGCGATTATATTTCTCAATGGTGGTAGGAGTTCTCGTACTCCTGGTTTATCGTTACAACGACGAAACGTGTATTGTGTGTGGGAAGCAAAGACGGTGGTATCGCTACCGGTAAAAGTGCTGAAGCGACTTGTAAAATTGCTGTGCAGCGCAGAGCGGCGCCCGCTCTTTCTTGTAGTGCTCGTACTGTTTGGTAGTATCTGAACGTTTGTTTTCAACAGAAATGACGACGCGGTTCGTCCAACGGTACGGGTAGCTACTGCTAGTAGCAGTAGTATCTTACGCCACTCATGCATTCAGTTCACTCCGATGGGAATGCAGCATGGTTCCAAAGTGGGAAGGGAAAAGCACACGCGCCTCGCGTGAACAGGACCGAGCGAGTCCTGCTTGGAGATCCAATCCCTCCATTCTGCTCGGCAAGCCAGCCAGCCGGCGCCGCCAAAACTTAAGAATTTCTCGATCAAAACAAACTAGCAATACTGATCCGATACGATCCACATGTATTTTTCATACGGTATGTATCGAATATCGAAAAATAAATCGAACCTGTCAGTCGAGTTCTTCTTAGAACCAAAGCCAACCAGAAAGGAGGATAGCGGTAAGAACTGATGAGCAATGCACTCGAGCTGGAATGACTGCATAGGAGCCAAATTGCCTCCAATGATTCAAATGTGAAATAAAGAGTGAGGTTATTCACTAACTATTCGTGATTGTGATGTTAATGTCTCACATCAAAAAACAAACGCCAATGTACCGGTACCTGGTGTTGTATCGACGCATCAAATGCCGTATGTCCACGTCATTAAATGTACGAAATCTTAAAGAGAATGTGTAAAAGTTTCCTATTGATTAGATAAATTAAAAAGTATGAGATCAAACCAGAAAACCCTTGGGTTTCTGATTCTTCACACTCTGTATGTGAGGTTTTACCTCTTTTTATGTATTTCGTGTATTTTGATATTGGTGGATGTCCGTGCGAACGTCTGTCCTCCAACACACTCCTCGTTGCGGTTTTATGCGGGTAGGTTCCCCTACAGGCTCCTCCTGTAGAAAACACTACTGCGTATTGCCGCAGTGCACTACTTGTCAGCGTGTACGCTAAGCAATGCTATTAGTCAGCATAGTCTTGGATCGTATCAGTATTCATCGATACTTCCATATGAAGATGATTGTACCGCTTCGATCTATTGACTGGCGACTTTTGCTGCCTCCTTGGCAGCGTAGTAATCCTGCTTGTATTTGATGCAATCGGCGTCGCTAATCCCTTGGATGGTGTTCCTGAATTTGCGAAATTTACTTCCTTGCAGCGGCTTCGTGAAATAATCAGCAATTATGTCTTCCGTGGGACAGTATTCGATACTCACTTCCCCTTTCTTGACACGGTCTGTCACAAAGAAGTATCTGATGTTTATGTGCTTGGTCCTCTTAGTACTGGACTTCTGCCCATTCTTCTCCAGTCTTATGGCGCTTTCATTGTCCTGGTAAACAACTACATTATGGTCTCCCAGGCTGGGGCTGCTCGGTTGATCATCCCTATTGTCGGCAATATTGTCGGTCATGTGTTGCCGCTGGGCTTGTAGGAAATATCTGGCCCACAGTATGAAGGTCATGTTATCATCCACTCCCACTATCTCAGCTTCAGTTGAGCTCTTCGTGTTGAGCTTCTGTTTCGTGCACGTTGTGATCGCTGCACCCTTTCCGAATGTCATTACCCCTCCGGAATGACTTCGCATGTCATTGTGTACTGCAAAGGCTGCATCTACATGCCAATACACATTGCCGCTTCCATCCCATCCTAACACGAGAGGGATATATGGTGTCTCAGTCAGGTAGCTCATCACACGCTTCAACTTCTTCCAGTCATCCACATCAGGTGCAGACACCCGTGTACATAGGAATGCAACAGCTGTCTGTATATCCGGTCGGGTTCTCTTTGCCATGAAAAGCAGCTTGGCCACGTAGTGGTGAAACTTATCCGCTTCCTCCTCGCTCAGTTTTCGAGATTCATCACTTATTTTGAACAGGTGGTCGGCCGCTGGTGTGACTGCTGTTCCCTGCAGGCTATCAGGGAGGTTCTGGATTATCTCTTCCAGATAGTCAAACATGCTGAGCTTGACCTTCCCATGCTCGGAATAATCGATTGTCATACCCACGTAGTCATGTATCTTCCCGCGTGTCTCCGTTAGCGGTGATTCCTTACCAAACTCTTCATTTAGTTGCTTTATCACGGCTGTCACCACATCAGCATCTACATGTGATATTTTGAGATCATCGACGTGCCACACGATAGTACACTGCTTACCATTAATCACCTTATTCACGGTGCATGGGTCATATGGGTTGAGTTCAAAGCCCCACTCCTCGAGCTGTCCGTACAACTTCTCCCAAAATAGCAGTGCAGCTCTCAGGGTTCCGTATATAGCCTTTTCAGCCTTTGTGAACAAGGTCTTCTTCCCATTCCGGTTCACCAAGTACTTCCGATACATCTTTGGGTTCACTCTGCAAAGCAGCTCTGCCATGGTTCCATCAAGCCTGATGTAGACATTTTCACCCTCAGGCATTGGTGTTTGTAGGAAAGCTCCGGGGATATCCACTGTCGCCACATCCCTGCATTCAATGGCATCGATGATGCATGACAGTACTAGTGCATACAGTGACACTGTCGGTGAAGCCGCATCTTCTTTCCGGATATATTCCC
Source organism: Pseudo-nitzschia multistriata (assembly GCA_900660405.1). Classification (NCBI taxonomy): domain Eukaryota; phylum Bacillariophyta; class Bacillariophyceae; order Bacillariales; family Bacillariaceae; genus Pseudo-nitzschia; species Pseudo-nitzschia multistriata. The sequence goes on from CAACVS010000480.1 coordinate 33,316, forward strand.
TTTGTCGTCTTCCATCTGCACACCCCCTTCCCTTGATTGAGGTGTCCCTTTTTCTTTTAAGGAACATGAGATACGGCAATGCCTGTGTAACCATCTCTCTTGTCATATGCTTGGGGTCCAAGGCTGATACCACTCCTCGGTCATGTAGCTGTTTGAGCTCTTTCAAGACTGCTGCCACTCCTGCATCTCCGAAACGCTTAATCCCTTCCTTTACACCATACTGCTTCGTGGCATGGGTTGCCTCCAGATTGTTGTAATTTGCGATTGCATTGGCCACGAGCATCACGCACTCCTCTTGCTCACTGAGCCGCTGTACGGCATGCACATATCCGGCGGTGAAAAAGGATCTTGTGTGTGTTGTACTCACAAAGCCCTCACCCTCCCCGTATTTGTTGTGGGTCCTGGTGGTGCGTCTTCTGAGGCGTGAGCTAACTGGCTCTGTAGGTTCCGCTGGTTCTTTGGTCCCTTCATTGTCCTCTGGCTCTTCATCGTCTTCCTCCGCATCCGCATCTTCTGCTCCATCCTCGGCGTTCGCAGGTTGCTCAGTGGGCTCATCATTACCCTTTTCCTGGACCGGCGGCTCCTCAACATCATCTCGCACATCGTCACGGACATCCGCATCCACGTAGTCACTCAGTGCCGTCTCTACGGATGCATCATCCTCATCATGGTTGGTGTATGTTACATCGGATGCATCATCATCATCAGGGTTCGGTTCATCATCCAGATCCAAGATGGTTGTATTCCCATTGCCATCTCCAAAGATCACTCCTTGAGGCATCTTCTGTGCTTCAGCAATCCGTGTTACCTGTTGTATGATTGTCTTTGTGAGTGGCGTTGCTGTTGCAGACTTTCGGTGTATCCGTTTGCAGGTGTTGATGTCAAAAGCATAGAATCCCCCTGTAACAGACCCTGTGGGCCGTAAATAGAGGGCATCTACTGCCCGAGCTCTCATGGTGTTATCCGTATCATCTATATGTGCCAGGATTGGTTCCATGAATTGGAATCTACAGTCATCATTTGCATTGAGACAGACTCCTGTCATGATTTCCCTAATTGACTTTGTCCTGTGGACGCCGGTTGTTCTGCAGTTAAGCCAGTATGTTGCGGCATATATCAGCTCTATCACACAGCGTTTTGGCAGTTTCTTGTAAGGTAAGTGGTGTACGTAGCATCTAACTGTTTCCTTCAATGTTCTGTTGCTGCGTTCAATGGTTGGCTCATGCTGTCCTGCTGCCACACAGTGCAAATCCACTGGTGGTGATAGTTTCAGTAGATCATCTCGCAGGCATTCAAACTGGTTGTCACAGCTGATCTGGGTTACGGTGAAGCCCCTTGCCTTGTACTGTCCCACCACACTTTCCACGCATTGCAACAGCGTGGATTGTCTCACATTGGTTATTGCTCTGGTAGTCCGGAATCGCAGGTGTCGCGAGATTGAGTGGAAGAAATGTATCCCATTCACTGTCATGACATCCACATGAATCATGACCTCACCATATCTCTGGAGCACTTCTGGTGGCACTGGTGATACATCCTCCCGGATGTGTTGCCCTTGCCTCCGCACAGTTTTCCCTTTCACAATGCTCACATGCTTCCCATATATGGCTTCAGCATTCATTATATCCCGGCGGGTGATCCCGCAATTGGTAATCAGTTTGTTTTCCACCATGCGTATCATGTCCCTTGTGGTTGGGAAGCCAATGATTTCCTGTAGTTTCCGTGCCTTGATTGCTCGACGACAGTCCAGATCAGAGAACTCAGTCTGCTTCCCCTCCACGGAGGTGATTGTTAGCACCCTTCCCTTGGTCTTGGTAAGATCGCAGTAGTAAAGGTTGCATTTTGATCTGCTGAACCGCCGGGTTCCTCCGTCTGGGCGATGCACATGTAACGCATTGTCGCATGCTGTATCCATCGTTACACGGAAGCGGTCAGATACCAGTGCCAGTGACAGTACATTCGCAATCCCATCCTTGTAGAACCACACCCTCCCGAAGCCCGGTAGGTCTCCAATCATGTTGGTGTGTGCCACCCCTGAGTTGCAGTATATATGCATCATCTGCCCGTGTGGGGCCTCCCTGATGTTCTTGAGCAAGTCCGGATTTGCTATGAGGTTGCATGATGATTCACTGTCTAGCAGTATCCAGTTCGGGTTCACTCCTCCAACAGTTTTACCCTCTGCTGTCCCGTTTAGTTGTGCAAACATCCTCTCCACTTGGTTACTGTATCGAAAAATGCTGACGGTTGCTTGAGCATTGCTGCCATTTGCACTCCTCAATTTCACCAGCTTGGTTCCATCCACTGTTTCCTTGTCCTCACTATCCGCAATGGTCCTGTTATCGGGGCGGTGGGGACTGGTTACTCTTCCCCATTGGAAGAAACAGTGTTCCTCGGTGTCTCCGAAATCCTCATCACATTCAACTGCTCGCATGAGTAGTTGATGGCTGGTTAATCCCACGTCCTCATTCTGTTCATCAGCGGCGGTGATGTCATTGTTGGGGGTTTCAACTGTACCTGTGGTTACAAAAGCTGTTGCTTCCTGTTGATTAGCTCGGACCGGTCCCTTGCCGCCGGCTCGGTTTCCTTTTCCGGCTGTGCCCTTTGGTCCGCCTTTTCTGCTCCCTTTGAATTGGTTGATCATCCGCAGGGCCTTTGTCGTTGTCGATGGGTAGTTGTTCATCCCTAGAGTGTATTGGTTCTCCAGTGTTTCCTTGAGGGTGCTGCTATCTTCATTGATCCCCTCTATTGCTAACACACCCAGCAGTTGTTGTTTTGCTGAGTTGTCGATCTGCGTTTTTATGGTATCATCATCCTGTAGCTTTCTGTACTGACTGTACGTCATCCCATCATACTTAGCGCCGTTTGATTCAAGCTCGTATTTAATCACGATTGGACACAGTAGGTCTGCTCCAATGGCCTCCAGTACATCATACGCTTGCTTGACTCCCTGTATGTAGGATACCCCTTCACTCAGGCGCTGGCGTGAACACACCAGCTTTCTGATGGCTCTAATGACATTGGTGAGTGGGTGTATCTTCGTCTTGTTTCCTTGGTAGCAAATGTCTCGCAGCAACTTGAGCAGCTCCACTGGACACTTTGCTGTATTAACTTCCTTCCACTTGCTTGATTCCTTGAGCTTTTCTTGCATCCCCTCGTCAACCTGTCCCAGGGCTACAGCGTACATCTTTTCCATGTCGTTTGTATATGCCGTAAACATCTTTGCCGACATCTTGACCTCCTCGTCATACATCCGCATGAGACTGGCTTTGATTGCTCCAACCTCCTTCCCATCTACTGTCCAGTCTGCCGGGTCCGGCTCCATGATCACGAAATCAAGCCTTCTAAGTCTTGTGAGCAGTTCGATAGAGGTACCAACCTTGGGCATGTATTTGGATCCTCCAAACGTCTGTAGTCGCTTCTGCAGTTCTGTGAATTGCGTTAGGCTCCCATTTTCCGTGAGAACGATCCCTTCCAAATCTCCTCGGTTGTATCCTGTGAACTTCTCTGTATTCTTTGTCTTTTGTGTTGAGTTATGTGTTGTTGTTAGTGTCTTTTGCTTCGGTAATCCGTATTCTTTTGATGAGGAATTTCCCTCGTATTTCACCTGTTGCTTTTCGGTGTTTCCACCGGAGTAGTCCTTTTTGTCCTCCCCAGTGTCCATCTTGTGTTCTTGGTCGACGTGTCGTCCCGTAGCGAGTTCTCCTTGGATAGCTCTATTATAATGTTGGACCCTTGAGTCCTTCCTATGCAGCTGCGATTGGTGCTTTTAACCGAGTGCAGTATACCGGTACTTTTTAATTTATGTTGTATCGACGCATCAAATGCCGTATGTCCACGTCATTAAATGTACGAAATCTTAAAGAGAATGTGTAAAAGTTTCCTATTGATTAGATAAATTAAAAAGTATGAGATCAAACCAGAAAACCCTTGGGTTTCTGATTCTTCACACTCTGTATGTGAGGTTTTACCTCTTTTTATGTATTTCGTGTATTTTGATATTGGTGGATGTCCGTGCGAACGTCTGTCCTCCAACACCTGGTACCGGTAGCTTTCACATTTTTTTAAAAAATAAGCAACAAATGGGTGGAAAATTTAAAATTTGGGTAGTTTTAAATCCCTTGCGTACGAAAGTAAGAAGTAGCCTCTCAAAAGATTATGTATTTCCAACTACAGGTGCTGTTTGGTGTACTTCCTGCAATAAACTGTAGGACTTCTATTAACCATTATGATTCTTACACACACGGTCGAGAAAGAAGAATAAGAAGCAATGTCTTTTAAAGGAAGATATGTTCATACTATTCAATTTTTAAGAATTCTTGGTATTTTCTTGCGGTAAATGTGGTCACAAGAATYATCAACAACTTCTCCTTTACCAGTACCCGTACTTGCTCCGTTGTTTCAAATTATAATTTCCTATTATTAATTTACTACTGTACTTTGTACTTAGTATTCTACATTGCACCTGCATGATAGTATTTTTGATGGCAAACGTTTTGGGATTTAGAAGCCAAATTCACATCTGCTATTGCTATTTGGAATAGTAGTCTCCTCCTTTATATGGTAAAAATTGCTTTTTGCAAGCTCGTCTATATCTATTGATTGAGTATCCTCAAGATCCAATCTCAAAAAAGTTTGTAGGAATAGCATTTCAATGCTGCAGTATCATATGTGTAGGGTTCGGCGGGGTTTGGTTGATGTGACTTTCGTCCAGTTTCCAGTGTCACGGTGAAATACCATGCCCGAGCCACCCGCCTTTGACCGTTGCCGTGCAGCTTCCAGATCAGCCTTCCACTTGTCACGGACAGCCTGTGAAGCAATCGGGGCGGTAGCAAAGAACGAGCGCATCGTCCGCTTTAGACCCATGTATCCACACAAAATGGGTTGTTTTCCCGGCCCTTGGCGAGAAGACATTGAAAGGGTTCGAACGGATCCCCGCATCCACTTTGGAAGATTCTTGTGCGCCAGACAAATTCCTCCGTTGGGACTTCCGTCGTCGCAGTGCCTCGAGTCCATCAATATCACCGTTCCATAGTCAGCCCCGTGGCGGATACAACGGCCGAGGGCCTAGTGATTGATAGAATAGCAGAATGACGCGGAATGCAAATTTGAGAAATGGGCCGAGAAACCAACAAAGGAAAACGGAAAAATCGATTTTAGGCTGAGCGATACAGAAAAAAATTGTATTGCACATACAMGGGTTTTTTACCCGAATCGAATTGAAGGACTTCAAACGAAATGCTGCAATACTTACCTGAGCAATGGCACGATGAGCCTGCTGCTTATAATACTCCTCACCTGGCAAGAGGCAGGTTTTGTGTCGGAGCTTCCGCTGCTCGTCGTTATAARCTTTCTTCGCCTTGATACGACGATCGATTAAGTTGGGCAACGGCATTCCAATACAAATGACAGCACGTGCGTAGTCGTCATTGAAACTGATGCCCTCGGACATTTTTCCACGAAAAACCGCCAGGAGGACACAGCTTCCAGTCTCTCGAATAGTGTCCTGAAAATCGTCACGGGCACTTTCGAAATCTTCCTGACTTCCGGTTGGCTCAACAACAATTTTTCCCTTGCTTCTAAGAATACGATTCCAGACTTGCGGGGAAGAAACCTGAAATCGGCTGTATCCAGTAGCATTCCAACACGAGACACATTTTTGGAGTAGGGAATATGAGGGGAAGAAGACCAAACACCCCCCTTTCGGAACACTCTCAATGACAGAGGCTATTGCATCGCCAAGCTTGGGGAAGAATGATGGAAACTTGTAGTTGCTATAAGATATTGTCATTCGTTCTCCGTCCGGAAAGTTTCCGATTGCCACAGCCAGTAGCTGTTTGGGAAGATTTACAACGTGGTTGGCTTCAAGCGGTTTTGGTGTCATCTGGAGACGGTTCGTATACAATTTCTTGATGCCCCCGTGGGTACTCTTAACAAGAGAATCCAAGAGAGCTTGCGATATTTCCGGAAGTTTGGCACCAGTGATTCTGCTTCGAATCGGTGGGGTAGAAAGGTGTGATAGATTCGACTTCGAAGAGGGTGATGTTAATAATGATGAGGTTGACTGATCTTTTCCGAAAAGATTCAACTCTGCGCACATGCTCGGTATGGGGGCGAGCGAACMACTGGCAAATACGACAGATCGGCACTCCTGCGAGATTTCCCTCATCAGCAACCCTGGAGACAACAGGCGGATGATCAAATGACATTCCCAGGGCGGTGTTGATCCATCACAATAATCCCCGTGCGCACGCCCGGCATTAGGACAACCAATGATGTTGCAATCATTAAGGAATGCATCTGGCCTTGTTGATGTCTTCGGGCTCATGAATGGAGCCCTGCGAGGTTTTTTCTTGAAGCGTCGACGAGGTGTATTTTGGTTATTGTCGTCCTCGAGACCAAAAGCATGGTCAAGGTTACCATTGGCTGGAAATGAGAATGGCATTAAAGGAGTAGAGGAGAATAAGAGTTAAGGACAATAAATCGGAAAACGGTGTAATGACAATGGGAACTATTCTGGCCATGAGGCCACTTCATATTTTGTAATGTATGCTACATACCTTGTACAATACAAGACATGTAATAATGCTCTGGATTCTCGGCAGCTAGAATGGGAAAAGAACGATTCAAGTAAAGCAAAAGAAAAAGTAAAATTAGGATCCGGACAGCGAAAGACAAACGAGTCGTTGCAAGTAAGAGCATTTCCGAATAATCATTTTGCACCAACGATCACTTACCAGTCAGCAATTTTGTTAGTAGTTGAATGAGATTATTAAGTATATTGGAGGTATCGCCTTGAGCAGTTCTATCTAGAATAGCTCCGTCACTCTCGGAATTGCCTCCAAATATGCTTTGTTCTAAGCTCAAGGCATACTCCAACAATCGTGAGCATTCTTTAATTGTGATACCAATTCGTGTGAGCAATGGCTGGCAGCCTACTGCAGCTCCTTTGATCCCGTAACCCGTCGGACCATCGTAGGTTAGTTCTACTTCGTGATTGTCTGGTGTATTGTGATATTTCTTATACTCGTCCTCTAGTTTTTGTTTGCTGGGACCGTTCTCGAATTTTTCGCGTAATCCTTTCAAATGAAAAATAATCTTTTCCACAAACAACAGCAAGTCATGGGCTATGATGGCAGTGTCAACGTTGATATCAGAGTTAATCAGTCCGGTATTCCCGGTACATACGGTGCGCCGTGCATAGGGCCCCAATGCAGAAGCTACTTGGAAGAGATCTATTTCCCCGTATTTTCCAGAACCACTTTCGCATAACGTTGATTCGACATTGTGTGCTTCGTCAAGGACAAGAACTGTATTTCTGAGACTAATATTCAAACTCCGACGGATACTGGGATCGAGGATGTAATTGTAGGGTGAAAATGTTATTTCGGCGTGCTTGTGCAGAGTTCGAGATATGTAATACGGACAAACTGAATGGTCGGAATAGATATCGTTCTCCTGCATCCCAGATCTTGCTCCCAATTCTTGTCCATTTGGATCTTCCTGTGTTTCGGCTTCTTGTTGAGCATCCAGAATTTCTGGAGTATCCGCATCGTCCCGAAGGACGTCCAGGCGGGCGGGCTGGTCCTTCGGCGTACGCGCCAGCAACTCGACAACCCTTCTTTTATTCCAGGTACGGACGTCTTTTCCGTTAACCTTTAAGAGGCGATCCCCGTTCCTCAGCCGCGCCTCGAATGCGGCCGCGCCACCCTCTACAAGGGATACGACGTAGCAACCCCTTACTTCTTCCCCTGATTGAGGGTTTGTATTGTTGTTAATCAAAAAGCCAAACTTCCCCGTTTCTCCTCGGTATATTGCAATGTTTTCTTCCTTATGCGGATTTTTCCCAAACCGGACCAGGTCTTCCACATCATGGATTCCAAAGGCAGATTCCTCCCCTCCTACGGTACTACTGCAACCGCAGCCGTCAATAGCAGTAGAAGAATCTTTGTGTTGTTGAATTCGGTGACCCCCAATAAACTGCCGAACCACTTTGTGCGCGGTCCGATTTGAGGTGAGCTGGCGGTAATGTGGGCATGTGAGCTTGGGTTTCTGGGGCCGACCAACGTTGCTGCTGTCGTGCTCGTCATCGTTGTCGTTTGGTAGATCGGAGGGATCACCATCTCCGTTGTGCTGTGGTGGCTTTGGATCGTCGTCGTCATAATATTTATCATGCTTTATCCGAAGCCTACGTTCGGCGTCGGTGTTCTTCCTGCGGTCTTTGCAAGCCATGTTGATGGGTAGCTTGTTAGTGCTCCGATTCATGACTTCCTTGTGGATGCAGAGACGTTCACGGCTGCCTAGAATGGTCATTTTTGGTCGATACGGGGTCTTTTTGAGGCTGGCGACCATCTGGGAGACCTGAGAGTGGGTTCGGGAGAGATAAATGATCCTTGGTGTTCCTTCTTCCTCTTCCTCTTCCATTGAAACTGGGTCTGTTACCACCTTGCTACCGCCGTCAATGGCGGTGGTGGTTTGGATATGGTAGCGCTGCCATGCCAGCACGGAGCACAAAATTGCCACAGATTTCCCTGTGCCTGTGGGGCTTTCTAATACCACGTGCAGTTTTCGTTTCAGGGCCTTGATTATGTGGATAGCCATCTGTCGCTGGGGGGTCATGATTTCAGGAAACGGCCAACCGATTTTGATGCCCTCGACAAAAAAAGCCGTGTGMAATCCCAGCTGCGGAATGTCTCCCTCCATGTCGTTCTTCTGAACGATTCCAACTTTCGACGCGGTGGCGGGAGCAGCGGTAGCAGCAGCTCCTTGTGAGTAATTATTGGCTGTGTTCTTTTCTACACTGCTATTTTCACGACCACCCTCGGACAACTTAAGCTCTACTCTCTGATTCGAGTGTTGCTCTGCTAGCTGGAGTGTGCGACTTATTTTCAAGGCCAATACATCGGCGATGCACATATTGCGAGTATCAGTCTCTTCGTGCCGCTCCTGTCTCGCGCGATCTTCCTCCCGTTGCCTCTCCCACATGGACATTGGTTGTTCTTGCTCTTCGTGCAGTAAATGCTGCTGCTGTTCGGGCATTGCTCGACCTTGTGCTTGGAGATGGTAATTTCGTGCCGTAGCGGTCGGCGATTCGAGGAGCGTGTCGTCCGCTGGATTATTGTCACAGTCGTTTTCGCCACCATAGCCGTCCTCGTTTTCACTATCATCCCTCGGCCGCTGCGTCAGCGAGCAATGATCCTTCCAGTACGTGCACTCGCTGGCGGGGATATCGCACACGACGCAGTAGCATTTCCGACAGAATTTCTGGGGGTCCGCTTGGAAGTCGTGTAATCCACAATCCGTGCGTTTGTGGGGGTATTGAATGTTCGGATTAATTGTTGTGGACGAGACAATCTGGATTTCGTCTTCGTTGTCGTCATCTCCATTCGATTCGTTTGTTGTACAATTTTCAAGCAAGGATCCCGGTGGTGGAGGAGCAACGATGCAGACTTCGGAATGATCCTCGAGTGGACCGGGCGAAGACGATCTGGACGTGGCAAGATCGATCACCATGGCTTGGCTGTCATTGTTTTTGTTTCCCTTGTTATTGACAGGGCTCTCAGCACAGCCGCCGGGAGTGATGGTAGCAGCCATTTCCGATGCAACAGTGCTAGAAATAGTGCCATCAGCTGCGTTTCTACTTTGTGGAGAGTCAGTCACCATCGTCGTGGTGGTCGTCGTCTTTTTGTGGGGTGGGGGACCAAGAGAAGAATCGCCGCTATCATCGCCATTCAAAACGACATCCCTGCTTCTTTCTGTCATTACTGACGTTTTATTAGCTTGAGGATTATCGTGTTCTTCTAATTGCCTCTTCCGGTCGTTGTTCGTGTTATTTTGATTATGTGTGGAAGGCGATAGTTTTTCTGATGTTGATACAGATGCCTCCAACCCTTCCACTCTTGCTTTGGCGGAAGTAGGTTTTTCTGCTGCCATAGACGCCAAAAGTTTGTCCTCGGCTGTGGCTGCCGATGCGATGGACTGGGTCAGTCTTTTTCGAGATTGGTATAGACGATGCATTTTCCTACGGTAGTGTTATTTGCTTGTGCTCTTGTAATTCATCTTTGTTTTGTCTTTGTCAGGGTGGAGAATTTTCGATCGGCGTAAAGTATCGCTAGRAAAATAATAATAGCACTACCGGTAGAGCTTCGTRCAATCTTCAGATCAGAAGGTCAGAACGCTACTTGTACGAATAGGTGTAGGGCGGCAGCATCATTCTCGTCTCCTCCTTTAGCAGAGAATGAATGTAAAGCAATGAACAAGATTTTTGGCGCGCTCTGCGCCTGGGCTTGAGTGGCAGTTGTACCGGTACGTACGGTACGCACGGTACGCACTCCAATGTGGCAGGGGTCATAAATTTAGTAGGGGTGCGCAACGCGATCACTTTTCGGAGCAGTTTTTGCAAAACTCGTACTGTATTCAATCCTTGGGGTCCTTGGCTACAGTATTCGTGCATTTTTGGAATTTTTTCTTGAGTTTCAATGATTTTTCTGTGCAGACTGCAGTATATCCTACACAAAATAAGAATGAAATACCAAAAAAAGGTTGAAACAATTATCATCTTTTCTGCTCATTCATTTCTCTCAGTTCTTCTTTTTCTGATGGGGTGGTGGTGATGATGACTGTTGTTCATATCATGGTACTACTAGCAATGCAAACTGTTCTGACAATGGTACTAGTACTAGTGGTGGTGGCCTGCACCCTCACAGTAGGAGTCCCTCCTGAGATGACAGCAGTGTTTCCAGCAGTGGTGATACTACTAGTAGTAACAGTTCTCTTGTTGGAAGAAGTCGATCTGATGCCCCTTACTACTACTACTACTAGTAGTAGTAGTACTACTACTACTACTACTACTACTAATACTAATACTAATACTACTAATACTACTAATACTAGTACACTGGGATCAAGCCAGACTGAGGAGTAGCTGTGAGTGTAGCCCTGTAGGAGAGAGTCTCAAAACTGTGCCCAGTGTTAGTGGGAGGCTACAAGGAGGCCTTCAAATGGCTCTGCGGAAGTTTCTGGCATTGTAGTCAAAAAGTGGTCATTTGTCACAGTTGCTGAGTTTTTTTGTTCCTGTAGAATTCCTACCAGAGTCTACACAGTAAGAATGTCAGAATTCAGCAAAACTGGTCAAAAACTTGACTGAACCGATGAAACCAGCAACAACAGGTGTGTGGGCAGGGACAACAACAAGAGACACAAGCCCCTTCCTTACTGTGACTGTACCAAATTCAGCACCTGTTCACAACGTCCCATGGGGGGTGTTACAGGGTGCATTTGCTTGGGATCTGGGAGAAGCTGTGGTGTGAGCTGCCTTTGCCTTGCTAAATGCAAGAATAAGCAACCAATGCTCACAGCAACACTGGAGACTGCAGCATCCGGTATTGGATCCTTCTTCCAGAGACCCATGCTCCCTCCTCAACCCACTGATGGTATCCCAGAGGGTGATGATCCAGCAACTTTTGGTCCCCCTCCAGGGGCTCCAGGACAGGCCTGATCCCCCCATAGTGCGGGGATTGCACCTGTGGAGCACAAGGACAACAACAACACCGACAATGTGAATAAGCCCAGGGGTGAATCACTAACACTGGACTCAACAACAGAAGGCACAGTGGCCATTGACCTGAGGTGGGCAAGAGGAAAATGCACCACCAATGCCTCTGCAAGGAATACACCCGCTGCTGCTGTGGATGAAATTCTTTGCAATTCCCCTGCAAGAGGTGCATTATCAGAGGATCCACTGGATAAAGGCTCAGCTTTTGATTTGGATGATGCAGAGGTTTCCAATGCAGGGGATTCTGATGCAGAGGATCCTGTGGTTTTGGCCCCAGAGGCCTCTAAAGATGAGGCTAGTGCTACTAAGGCTCCTTCTGCAGCTAATGCAGAGGATCATAATGCTCCAGGTGCACCAAACACTGCAACAGCTGGCACTGATATGAATGTTGCAGCATCTAATACAACTGAAGCAAAAGCTGCTCTTACTTCCACTTCTGCAGCTAACAGCGCTGCTAATGCAGCTAACAATGCTACTAATRCAGCTAACAATGCTACTAATGTAGCTGATAYTGTGGATGCAACAACAGCTGTGGCAGCATTGTTGCCTCCAGAGGCTTGTTGCCTGACACCTCATTCAGAGGCTCCATCCGCATCTTTGAGGCAATTGGATTTAAGGGCCCAAGTTGCTAATGCTGCTGAAGCTTCCCCAGAGGCTAATGCAAATAATGCTGTACCAGAAGCTTGCCCAGCAACGACTTTGGAGGCTCATTTGGAGGTGCAATCCACACCTCCAAGGCAATTGGATTTAAGGGCCTGTGCTAAGTGCTGGGGCAAACAACAGCGTCTGAAGAGAAGGAATTAAACCCCTTGTTATCATCCAGAGGCTGAAAACAGGACTGTGGAAGAAGTTCAGGTGATAAATGCAGAAAGAGCGACAAGGGCAACTCTTCCTCATTGCCGTGCTGAAACACCACAGCCTCCAGATTCTCCAACCCCTACTTATATCACCACTATTCAGCCAGATCTACCAGTCCCTGATGCTGAATTGGTTGGCCAATCACCATCCACCTTGGGCGGCTGCCTTCTGGGCTTTCATGGCATGCCACTTAGTGGCACTTGAYGAGCAGCCTGGCGTTCAACCTGTTGGGATTGGAGAAATCTATTGTCAACTCATCACAAAATTCATCCCCCATGTGGCAGGTGCTGCCCWTGCCCCAGACAGATGTGGGAACTTCAATTTGAACATGGGGATGCGCACCGGAATTGAAGGTGCCGCACATGCCATCAGGGAAGCACAAACCTTAGCCCMAGCCTGGCCATCACCCCACTGCTACCAACCAGACGCACAGCCAGACAGACTACCAAGGAGGGRCAATTCCACAGCAACMCAATCCAAATTTCCACGGAATGCCCTGCACCCCCACAACCCAGATGACCAAGACAGCACCCTCCTTGTTGATGCCCACAATGGATTCAACGAGCTCAGTTGAAATGCCCTTTTTTGGACCATACACCATCTCTGGCCTGTGGGATCTCAGTTCTGCTTCAATTTTTACCACCATTTTGCCCAGCTGATTCTCAGGGGCAAATCATCCACAGATCCCTGTTTAGTTCTGCTTTCCTGCAAGGGTGTCATCCAGGGCAATCCACTCTCAATGATCCTTTATGGGCTGGCCCTGGTTCCACTTGCAAAAACTCTTTGAGCTGCATTYACAGATGTGGTCCAACCCTAGTATGCTGATGATGCTGCCATACATGGAAGAGTTTCAGAAATTGCTGGTACCATGTGGCTGCTCCTCCAGCTGGGACTGGAACRGGGCTATTTTCCAGAGCCAACAAAAAACATTTTTGTTGGCCCCACCCCCGCCAACTGCCCCAGATTGAGCGACATCCTCCAGAAATTCAATTTTAACTTCCAAGACAGCCACTGTTACATTGGGGGCTTCATAAGCACCAATGCAGCCAAGGCAGAGTGGCTCCAGCCCCAGATCAACAAATGGGTCCAAAGCATACCCATTTTTGCTGGAGCCGCCTGTCAATACCTGCAGGCAGCTTTTGCAGGTTTGACTAAGTCTTTGTAATCAGAATGGACCTATCGGCAATGGGTTGTCCCAGATGTCCCAGAGGCTTTTGCACCAGTGGAACAGGACCCAGAAGAGGATTTTTTGCCCGCCTTGCTTGGTGACACCATCAAAACCACTGCCAATCTATGAGATTTGCTGGCTTTCCCACCAGTGAAATTCTCAGGCCTCAGCGTTCATGATCCCCAGGCCACTGCCCGCTCATTTTGGTGTGTCCATTGGAGCCACCAGAGACTTTATTGCCTCCCTACAAAATTCTGAAGCCGTTGATGGACAAACTTTTTGTAAGGATGTTCAGCGGAGACTGCAAAAAGTAGTGGCTGGCGTCCCTCCAGGCCTCCCTTGGCGCCCTGCTTCTGATCCAGTCTTGCAAAGTGCGCTGCTACATCAGAAGGGGCCAGCCAGTAGTGCCTGGCTAACAGCCAAACCCAATGACCTCAATGGGACAGTGTTGTCAGCCGAAGAATTTTGGGACAACCTCAGTTACTAGATGGGTATCAGCTGGAACCATTGTCCAGACAAATGAGAGGGTTAGTTCACACACATCAGAAGATTTCCCATTTCCAAAGGTATCTAATGGCGCAATTGGAAAGGTGGAACCAGGATGGATGCAGTTTCTTACCATGTGGTCAATGACTGGACCAAGCAATTCTAAATATGTTATGCAGGTATAGCAAAGAGCATTGGATTAACTTCAACCATCAGGTGTAGTGATGTGTTATAAATGAATGGTATGATTTGTAGATATTAAAATATTCATAATGTATTTCAGTTTAATTAGAGGGATGTATTCAGTACAGTAGTGTAGYAGTAGTACTAGTAGTAGCAGAGATAGAATTAACTTTTTGGTAAATTTTGCAGGTGGTAACTTTTGGCAAGACATGATGGGAAAAAGAAGTTAACCCATTGCTTTGTTTCGCAAATTACCAAAAACTCATTTCGTTGCACAGATTCAAATCATGCCATTGAATAACAGTCAAAACCAATGCTACCACACAGTACCACTACCAAACAGTCATAAATCCAACAAGAAAGCAACAACCAAAAAGACCAAGCACCACCATGGTACTAGTAGGACTACTAATGTTGATACAGGAGATGCTGATACAGACACTAGTAGTGCTACAGAATGCTGGGTGATATGGAATGCTGATACAGAATAATTCTGATATGGAATAATGGTGACACAGAACAATAAAGCTGGTGATATGCAACACTGATACAGAACACCAATGCAGAGGATGGTGATAGTAAGAATGCAAAGGAGACTAACGCTGCAGAGGACCACACTACTAATGCAGAGTAGTAGTGCTGATGTGGAGGRTACTGATGTGTGACACTGATTCAGAGGACAATGATACAGATGATGCTGATGCAGAGGACAATGATACGGATGATGCTGATGTGGAGGACAATGATACAATACAAGTTGCTTGATGGCTACTGATACAGCCAACACTCAATCCAGAGAACACTGATGAGGACTGCTGATGAGGAATGCTGATGCGGAATGCTGATGCGGAATGCTGATGCGGAATGCTGATGCGGAATGCTGATGCGGAATGCTGATGCGGAATGCTGACGGGGATGATGATCTACCACAGAATGCTAATATACCAAACACCTCTTTTGAACAAGAATGACCTTCATACTAAGACGATTCCTGATGCTCATGGTAATTATTGTCTTAAAGCTACTCAATCATGACCATCTTTTTGCATTTTGTTAAAGCTTGAGTACTTTCATATCTAGCATGCCAAAAATTCTCGTTTCAAATACTAGCTTTAAATTTTTGAAATACCATACACTGAAAACTCTCCTTTACAAAACTATGTGGAATTGATGAATACGGCCCAAAACGAAGCAAAGAAGAAATTGGCCACACATTAAGGATATTTTACCCGTAATGGTGCAACTTAGATACATAGTTTGGGACAGAGTATTAACGAAATACCGTTCAGCTGGTAGGTGAAGTAGCCCCGCTTTGGTGTAAAACCATAAGAAATTTCGCGGTATGAATCTAATTCTAGTATTTATCTGCTGTGTACAGTGATGGTGTTGTGATGAAAAGCTTTCGAAACCTCAAATAGTTACTTCTCATCCAAACCAGCAAACGTACTCCATCCATTTTACGGTTGCCTATGGTTTCGTTGCTGAGTACTGTTGTTATTGTTGGTATCAGAGACTCCATCATTTGGTGGTGGTGCTGTGCTGCTGTTGGTGTTATTCAAGACAGGGGGAGCTGCAGTCATACCTGTGTTCGGACTCATCGCCGGAATATTGATACCAACGGGATGTAGTCCGGGAATCACCGGCATCCCCGCAGCCACATCCACGATTCCAGGAATGGCCTGACCCTGAGATGTCAGTCCCACTGGAGGCAACCCAGTCGGAGCTATGCCCTGTAGCTGTGCTGCCCCAGAAGCGGACAATCTCTGGACTTGCCCGGTCATCATCCCTGGTATAGGCGCTATTCCGGGGACTTGGCTCGGCATATGGATTCCAGCTCCTGGGTTCGACGCTGGAACAAGAATTTGTGTACCATCTGCAGCTGGTACGAGATAATACCCACCGCCTGGAGTGCCACTAAGTCCAAAATGCTGTACCTGTRATGCTGGTGCAGGAGTCGAATGGGCGGTGAATTGTTGGCCTGAACTCAATGAGGTACTAGGATTTCCTTGAAGACTTATCATCCCAGCAGTCGTGGTCGCAGGAGTTCCTGTGAGGCCGAATTGTTGCGTGTTCACTGCAGCAGCCACCGTGGTAGGGGCACTCGCGAGGTTGAACTGATGCGTACCTATTCCAGCAGCTGAATAATATGCTCGAAGTTGTTCHTGCTGTATGGCTAATGCTGCTTGCTGCTGTTGCAAAATCAGTTGCTGCTGTTGAAATTGATGTTGCATTGCAGCAAGTTGTTGTTGGTAAGCTTTTTGGGCATCGAAAGCTTCCAATTTCTGCGTTGCATCTACGCTTGGATTGAAGCTAGATTGAGTATCACTGTCTTTCTGGGAATGTTCACCATTTATACCTTCGCCAACAGACTTGGCACTTGTTGCTGACTTGGGTCGCTTAGGGATGGTGTCATCTTTGATTTCCATCGGCGGATCAGCTCTTATTTCCAACTCAGCTTTGACCACCATTGATGGGACAGCATCTATTCCACTCTCTTGACTCGATGCGTAAACAACCTGCTGATGAAGCGAGCCAATCACAGTAGGCACAGTTGTAGAAACTGCAGGAACCGCATCTCCCTCTCCAAACGAACGGCTCGTCCTGGGATTACTAGCTGCACCAACCCTTCGCTGTTGCGCCCCGGAATAAAGAACTCGATGCGAACCAAATGATCCAACCTGACTAATTTGGATGTTGCCTTGGTAATTTGACCGGCTATTATTCCCCGAACTTATGGATGTGGTTGATGTAGTAGCTGTTGTTACAGAATCTCCCATTGGAACTACTCCCGGTCGGCGCAATGCTAGAGCAAAATCAGCTTCGTTGAAAGACTCGGGCAGTGCTATACAATTTCCCGCTTCTGAAAAACTCTGAGGGCCACCCGAAAAGGAAGAACCGTACCTAAGAAGTTGAATTCCTTGATCAATTCCGAATTGTGACATGCTTGACGACATATGGGTGCATTCTTGATAAGAACCTTGATACGAGCCTTGGCGCATGGGACGTGCTACTGCGTTGATTGCTTCATCAATGTGATCAGTCACAGTGGAGGTTTGATCTGTTGAGGTATTATTCTTCGATAACGCATTACGTACGGTCGGCATTCCATCTTGATTTGGTGGGCTCTCGGACCGAGAGCGACTGTAGCTGCGATTATAGCCACGCCTGGCTGCTTGCTGTTTCTCTCGTGTTTTTTGAACACTTCGTAGTTTTCTTTGATAAATGGTTGGATCAGAAGGTGCCTCCCAATACATGTTCAATAATCTATTTGCGTGGTTTTGATCTTTGATATCGGCAGGATCTACATTCTCCCTCATCATAGCTCCTGTAAAAAAGGGATGACTGATCACTTGATATGCCGTCCATCTCTTCCACGGATCTGGATCTAGTATACCTGTAAATGCGTAACGTAAACAAATTCAAGTCAATAAGTTTGATTTTACATCCAAAGTGATGTATCAAACTTCAGAAACGGTAACACAACACAGCAATATCCTCTCTTTACGTACCATAGAGGAAATGAATAAAATTTTTCAACAAGCGCAACTCTTCTGGCTTTCCACTTTGCCCTTTGTGAAGAATTATGTCCGAAAGCAATTTGCGTTTGAAATATCGATTCCCAGGCTGTTTTTCGAGCTTCACAAGTCCACCTTTCTTTTTTATTTCGCTCTGTGTTAGCGATGCAATATATTCATGCTGTGTTTTCACTTTCCACTGCGGCAGTGGACGGGGTCCTTCGGATGTCGATCGACCCGATGTCCTTCCATTTCTTTCGAACGGATCTTCTGGGCTGACACTGGAAGATTGAACAGGTGGAGTATGTGCCGAAGTCACTCCTGGCAAATGCTTCAAATAGTATTTGGAGGATTTGGTTCCTTGATCGAGCATCCAATCTGGTGTTTCACCAATCATTTCACTGATTCGTACCAATTGGTCGTGTTCATGGACACCTGGTAAAATTGGTAGGCCCAAAAAAAGTTCGGCTGCCACACATCCCAGGGACCACATGTCGATGGCAGAATCGTAGGCCAGGCCAAGGATCACTTCGGGGCTGCGGTAGAACCGTGACTGAATATAGGTGTGTGACATCTGTCCTTCAAAACAGGCCGATCCGAAATCGATCAATTTGATCCTTTCATTGTGCACGTCGTTTGTCGCGATTGTAGAATCCATCGGAGATTTAGTTCGAACATTCATTTTATCTTCGGGTGAAGCCCTTGTGTTTGTAGACACYGTGGTTTCTGTGCGCTGTTCCTGATCTTTGTAACGATTTGTCGTATTATCTGTCTCATTTGTGCTTTTGCTATTGTCACTTGCCTCGCCATTATTTTTTTCACTACTATTTGCATCATTTTCGGCTTTCTCTGTGTCGTTACCGCCGGCAGCAAATTTGTGCAAATGATTTTGTTCTTTCTTATCCAGGGAGGTTGAGGACAGGGCAGAGATTAATCGCTTGCTATCTCCCGCACTCATGACCGAATCTTCGTCATTCTCATCAACCAATAGAATATTTTCAGGTTTTAAGTCACAGTGGACAATTGACTTTCGTGCAAGTGCTTTGCAACCCATGACCACTTGCCTAACCAGATTTTGGGTAACGCTAAGCKGCAAACCGCGGAATTGCCGCCTTTTTAGAACTTCATATAGATTCTGCCCCAATAATTCAAAGGCTAGACACAAGTGATCTTTGTACATAAAGTAGCAGACGAGGTCTATCATGTAATCCGTCGAGGAGGCTTTTTTTGACTTGTGCTGCAAAGGCCCTTCTGTGCTTCCAGTCTTCTTGTTGTGGTTGGGGTTAGTTTCGTTTGCAACTCGAATCACATCGATTTCTACGGCAGCCTGTCGAGTATATGCCGGCTTGTTTTTGATAATTTTCAATGCAACCAGYTGACCTGTTTGGGTATGCAAGCACTTAAAGACTTGGGCAAACGTTCCTTGCCCCAACAAGGATTGGATRCGGAAATCAGATGACTTGTGTCCCCTCGGTATCTTGCCTTTCGTGAGAACATGAACCTGTTTTTTCGGCACAGATATGTTGTCATTCTCATAGACAATCAGATTCCCCTCAGAATTGTCGCAGTTATTGTCATTTGAGACGCCTTCGGAAGGCTGTGTGAGACACTTGCCCCGGGGTGGTAAAGTACCAAATGAACGAATTGAATTTCGTGTTCCCATAGAGGAACGTGTGGCGATAGACGAAGAGGCTCTACTTTGATTCTCGGACCGGGTGCTTCCACCGGTACCCCCGCTTCCGCGTGGATTCTTGCTATGAGTGGCCGTGCTAGAATTCTGCGAGGCGGACTCTATAACAGCCGAGAGAGAACCATGCTGCTTCTTTGAAGAGGCAGATATTATGGTATTGTGGCTGGGGTCGTGATTGCTGCTGTTACCAACAAGAGACATCTGGGCAAAAGATCTTTGATGCGGAGACATGGCAAAATTATCCGACTTGTTATGGTTATTGATTCGATTGTGCGGCTTTGTAGAAGCCCTTATGTTGGATTCGTTGCTCTTTCGTCGCCTTCGTTGGTGTATCCTGGAATGTTCTGCGTACCAAATTCGATAAAGACCATTGGCCTTAATAGTCACGTTGCGTAGAAGATTTCTATCGCTTTTGAGATTTCCACTCCCTTGGCTGCTACTGTTGAGTTTTTCCCGATCTCGGATTGCGTCTTGTAGAGCCTCACCAAAAGGTTTGAACGAGGAGGAAGGTGACCGAAACTCAATGCACTTTGGAGGGACTACAATTCTGGAAGAGGATCGTGAGAACTCAGTGCTSTTTTGGCCATGAGCGCTCCAGCTGAGGCGCTGGCCGAGTCTTTGATAGGCATCGTCTTTATCAAGAGATTGATGTGATCCACTGATAGAACCCAATATGTTCGAATAGTGGCTACTCTGGTCTTTACTATTGTAACTTGAGTTGAATTGATGTTGTTGTACCTGGTGATGAGATGAAGAGTTCTGGGAGCCACTGTTGTAACTGTTCCCACGATAGCTATATGGATCTTGCTGGTACTGCTGCTGCAGCGGCGGCGGTTGCTGGGGTATTCTCATGTTTGCGTCACCGCTATAATATTGAATATAATGTGCTTGTTGTGGATGCCTCTGTTGAGGTTGAAGCTCTTGGTGATACCTCTGATATATCTGTTGCTGATCACGATGTGCATGCCAAGGCTGCTGCTGTTGTCTATCGGCATGGTGCTGTTGTTCATGSTGATAGCGGGTGTGCTGCATCAAAGGATCCTGACTGCCCTGGACGGCTTCGTCACTTGCTTCGCCGCTCCTCGTGCTGCGACTGCTCTTGCCGCTGGTGCTGCTTCCACTATTTCGACTCCGGCTACGATTGATGATACTTCCGTTGTTCGCGCTTCCGGCTGGTGCTCCGCTCATGGCGGATGAGCTCCGTATTATACCATTCGTGCGATAGTATTCTTCTCTGTTCCGTTGCTGCTGCTGGTTCTGTTGGTGAACCAGAGCGTGGTTCCGCAACGAGTTTTCCATCTTAAAGTATTGCTTGCTACTACTACTACTTCTCCCACTTCCGAATGGATTTTTCGAATGGAATATTAGGGTACTTTATCACTGCCGACGTGCGTACCTATCCATTGCAACTTTCGAGGAGAGTATTAAAGTATCTTCTATCGAAAAAGGACAGCAGTGCACATGTCTGGTAACCGCAGGTCTGGGTGAATCGTGTGTATCGTGCGAATATCCTCAAGTTTTTAGTTGGTCGTTTCCCGAGGGTAGTTGCAAATGGCAATTAGGATCCCTACCCTGCGATCAAGAAAGAAACTAATCRACCAATGAGTCACAAAGCTTCTGCTTTCGCACCCGCTATCCCAAAGATCAAGTGTGTATCTTTCTCTTTGACAGAACGTACGAAGTATCGCAATCTGAGACAGTAAGAACTAGGAAATTGAGAAGGAAACCTCTATGATTTGCTTGCTGTACCGTTTGGTCTTCCGGCGATAAGAGCACAATTTTAAACAAATCTTGTTGCACAAACTTTGCCTCGCCTCTACCGTATTCGGTTTCACTGCTGTTGTTCCTACTTTTTGCCTTCAATAGTTACTTAACGAATGTCTTATATTGGTTCTCGGCTCTGATGGCATGGCAAAGACGTTAAGATCATGTCGTTTTCGCCTATTTCTCTTTCGTCTTCTTACTTTTTCAACAACAGAAAAACTCACCCGATGTTTTTCTATCTCAGTTTTGCAGATGGGCAGCTGAGATTCGAGCAGATTGCTGATGGAACAGTCGTGATCTACCAGCGACCTCAGAAATATTTATACTGTTGTAGGTCAGATGCAATTGAGCACAGGGACCCATTGTTTCTTAGAAGTAGTGACGAAGACGTTAGCAATAATTATTGGAATTTCTCAAATTGTATGTGCTTCGTCATTTTTTGCTAGAGAAGAGCATTACTTTAAACAGAAAAGCGAGGTGCTGCGTACTTCTTGTAGAAACAACGACACGTAACGATTAGTTTTCTTTGCACCCTGTAGGGCAGATGCTCTTCTTCATCCAATAGCTCTATTTATTCCTAATATGATTGGTTGAAAAGCAGCTGCTTGTCTTCTGCTATGTAATATTTCTGAATTGCCCTGGTCCTGAGGAACCGAGAACAATTGAAGATCTCGAGTTCTCAAAATTCGTTTGAGAATCATACGGTACGTACTCGTAGAAACCGGTACAAAACAATATGGTACGGTACATCGTACATTCCAACTGTAACACGAAAAATCATACCGTACCGACCGAACACCAAACACTACAGTACAATAAATACTAAATACGGTATTTTTTGAAATGAGACCTCATTGCATGAATCATAGGGCAAAATGGATAGTACAAGCAGGCTAGTACTAGTACAGAACGAGGTACAGTAAGGTGTAACGACCCTACAAGGTTCTACACAAAAAATAGACACAACCTGCACTCACCAAACAAGAAATTCACCTTAACACCATGACCATGCTGGGAATCACAAGAATATCTTCACAAGAACAAGAAGGGTAGTACTACTGTTGCGAAGCACTCACTCTTCTCCTTCTTAGTACTAAGAAGRTTGCAAAATATCATTCTTCTAATGGTAGAAGAACTCTTATTTTAGTAACTACTAGTAGTAGTACTAGTACCACTAGTACTACTAGTAGTACTGATCCTCTAGTAGTACTACTAGCAGTAGTACTAAGAAATAGTAGGGCGGAAACGCCAGTACCACCAGCTTACTACTACTAGTAATACTACTAGTACTAGTATATCCAAGAACTGTTTCTTGACCCAACTCAAGGTTGTATATTTTTGTATTCCATACCTATCTGTACCACAATTTTGTTAGTGAAAATAACACAGTATGTTGGATTCCCAACCTGACTCACTCCTACCTTCATTTTAGATTATATTTTTCAGAAAAATTTCTGTAGGTGGTCACTGGAAATAATTTCAATAACGGAATATTCAGCTTGCTTGTTGTTTCATTTTTTGCTCAGTTTGTGACTACTTCTTGAACAAGTAGTTTCAGTTTTGAAATCTTAAGTTGTTTGACTGGTGGAATAAATAGTTCCTTCTCAGATTCTCCAGGGTTGTTGTGCAATGGGAAAAATGGTTTTTATTTTCTGCAATTAAAATCATAGAATCCAATACTGAACCAATATGATTCTCTGATTTTTTACATGGAATATGTTTACTTCACTATGATATTACTGCTACCAATACTAGGGAAAGCCATCATTACCACCACACATTCTAGACCCCTTCAAAATGAAGGAGGTTCCCCTTTTGATACTGCTCCAACTTTTCTTGAATAGAAGGACAAATGAAATCATCATAATCGTTGTCATCATCCAATACACCTCCCTCGCTGCCATTAGGATTTCCCACTGATATGCCTTTGCTTCAAGTAGAAGCCTTTCCTTGAGTTTATCTTCAACAGAGTCCTTTCCCTTTTCTGGGCAACGGCATAGTGATTCAGCCTTTTGGCACAAATAGCTACAACCTCCCAGGCCCACATCTACTGTACCATCATCATTGTCTTTAACCAGTGCAATCGTCTGTGGAAAACCATCTGGTATAATACCACCCTTGGTGTAATCATCTATAAATAGGTTTAAGAAAAGCCAAGCAGAAGAACACAAACAAGCAGTTAGGGGGAGTGCTGCATTGGTTTCCGAGATTGCCCAGCATTATGTCACAGCATTCTTGATCTTACTTAGATACTTCTTCCTTGCATAATTTTGGATATTTCCACAGAGTGGGAGTGTTGTTAAGGATCTTGGAATTTGGCCTTCCAACCACCACCATCTAAAATCAGTTTTAGACATCTCCTTCCACTGGTGGGCARCAGAATTTTGATCTATAATGTCCTGGACAATCATTGGGATGACTTTGTCATTTGGAAACTTGAGGCTTGTTGCATACCAACTATTCCTCACATGCACCAACACCACCTGTGTAGACATCTCACCCTTCAGTGCTTCAGTGAGTTCTGTGCTAAACCTCTTTCTGGATTGGTGCCTGCTGTTGGCAGAGACATGGCTGGTAGTGCCAGTCGTGTGTGGAGTTATAGTACTGATGTTTTCAATTGGAAGTCTCTGGAAAGATTTTTGTCTCTCATGTACTGATGGTACAAGGTTGTGGTGTGATATATTGCATGACAGGCATTTTCCAGTACTATTTCTACACACCAGGCCTACACAAAGAACATAGCGATATATAACACCCTCACCTTCAACCTGTCTCAAAATAAAAAAGAAACTATTTTATATCCAAATATTGTATCAGAATACCACTGATACTATGGAGGACGCTGCTCACTGATACAGTGTCCGCTGATACAGTGTTTGCTGATACAAGTCACTGATACAGAGACTCACTGATAAGGAGGTTTGCTGATACAGAGGCTCACTGATACAGAGGATGCTGATACGGAGGATGCTGATACAAGTTGCTGATACGAGTTGCTGATACAAGTCACTGATACAAGTCGCTGATACAAGTTGCTGTTACAGAGGATGGTGATACAGAGGCTTGCTGATCCAGAGATGCTGATACCAGTCACTGATAAGAAGGCTTGCTAAATACGGAGGCTCCCTGATACAGAGGCTCTTTAGCCACGAGGATTTCGATGCTTGTTGAATACAGCTCTTTTCTTCTAAACCACTCAGCCAATCAATGCAAGACTTCCAGAACCCCTTTTCCTTGTTATAATGAAGAGATTCTGTATATCAATTGCATTGTTAAAGGAGGTTAAGGTGTTGAACTGGAGGAGTGGCAGGTYCTATGATGACGAGGTGGTTGTGTTACTAATGAGTTTTTTTCTAATTTCTTTCTGTGCGCAGAGAAATCAACAAGCCGGAAATGGTTCTCTTCAAAATTTATATGCCAATATGCACATGTATGGAACGACAAGAGAAAACCCTTTCTGACTCATGGATTCTTGAATTCTGATTGGTGCTTGCCTAGACTTAACAAGCAAGCAAAGCTGCTGTTGTTCATTAAAAATGGCTCGTAAAATTGTGACTCATAACCTGTTCTAAATCGGACGCGATATATCACACCAATCACGCCAAAACCTCGTACTTGGGTACGTACGAGTACCTTACGAACTTGATTGACGAACGATCCATCATGTCATTATTTTTCAATTTTCACCCGAACATACGGTAGTACGAAAAGGTGAAAAGAAAGGGCCATCACAAAAGAAAACATCGAAGGACCAACTGAAACAGCTTCTGAAACTGTACAGTACCAGGTACCGTGCGGGTTAGAGTTCTCAACGTTTCGCTTCACACATTACAGATTTTGAATACTCGACGCACCACTAAAGTTCATAGTGGTAGATACTATTAATACGACAAGATGATCTTYCTATCAAAATACTTCCTTGTCGTCATGATCGCGGGAAGCAATTTCGCATCATGTTCCCTTGCCTGGTCGCCCTCCCAAGTGATTTCCCCTACAAATAACATAAATTGCAGAAGAACACGCAGCATGTACCAACCCCACCGATGCACTGAAGGGGTGCATGTATGGCTTTTGTCTTCAATGGCGGACGAAGATGGAGTGTCGTCATCAAAATGTATCAGCATTAGCGAAAAAAATAATAGGAACCGGCGCGATGTCCTGTGCCAAGCTTGCATCGCTGCAACTTGCATATCAATCGCTTTTGTTTTCTCTCCAAAGCCTGCCGTAGCCGACGTGACGAACAAGATCGCAAGCTCAACTGCTCTTCGAGCCTTGAAGCGAGCTCAAGATCAGCTGCCCACTAAGTTGCTGCCCGAKGCTCAGGCCAACAACTTTGTGGGAATTAAGGCCCGCCTCCGGGAGGCCCCCTTTGACGAATTCCGCAAGAATGCTCTAATTTTGGTACGTGGGGGAGAAGACGGTCCCAAGGCCTCTGAGTTGCTTCGAGCTTATAAGAAGCTGATTGCGTCTCTCGAAGCCATCGATGCAACGGCCTCGCTAGGGATGAAGGGGCGGAAAGTCGACCCCTTTCAACTGGGTCTGCAATACGAGGATGTTGCTAAGGCCCTGAATTCTTTTTTGGAGGTAGGAGCCGCAGCCTATGCCATCCCCCTTCAGGAGGCCCCGTCGATGCAGGAGAGCCTTCGGTATGGGAGTATTGACACCAAGGTATTGAAAAGTGAATAGCTATTTAGTAGTCAGGCAGGTAGATAAACAAAAACTTGGAGTATTTTGTCTGAAGTTAGGTGCATCGGGTCGCAAAGCATCCAACTACCAAATTGATAAATAAGGTATTAAAAAAAAAAGCCAATTAGATCCTTGTCTAGCAGAGAAGATTTGATGAAACAAATAGTGTAGTAATGTTGCGTGACACCTTGAATTAGAATTGGACAAATWWTGTGCAGTAGTACTAGTAGATAGCTCACAACAACAACAGCCTGAGCCAACAGACTATTACTCAGAACATTCCTGCTAGCATGTTGTTKTTGTTGGTTCTGTTTTCAGGAATAAAGCATTACCAACTGCTATTGTTGCTTACTCRTCTCTTTCAATAAGCCAGTAAGAAGATACCTAGCTAGATTTCATGGACTGAAAGCAGACCAAAAAATTATTTACTAGCTACATGTGGCTCTAAATTTAGCATATTTGGAATTTTAAATTAATGTCCCAAATGTTAATTTAACATTCCAAATGTCAACACTATACCTGTKTAGAAATGAATACTGGGGTGTTGCTTGAATGTAATGTGACTTCACATTTTACTTACTACTAGTAGTACCTGTAAAATAACAATTGAACTTTCTTTAAATAACAAGGTATTGCTGGGAATGTTTAAAGTAATGTTCTGAATGTTGTTATAATGTAAGGAATGTTAATTTAACATTCATAATTTTACTATATTACTGTAGTAGAGCCTTGTAGATCCAAGTATCCCCATTCCTCAATGTGGTAGTGCGCTATCTTCCTAAAACAATTATGTGGGTTGTGCACATACCTTAAACATGAGGAAGAATGATGGCCTTGCCTGTGCAGCCTGCCAACATTTTGAATGTTTATGTATGCTAAATTCAAGCGAAAACTGCAGTATTCATTTCTATGCAGGCTTATGGAGTTAATAAATGTACTGTGCATTAATTTTAAAGCTCCATTGTTATTTTACGCATGGTAACATTCCAAATGTTAACAGAGGAGGATGCCCTTCTTCCTCTTTTTAGACCCMTTCTTCTCACTTTTTTAAGACATGCGACCCAAATAGTAATTGTTTTGGGAAGGTACTAGTAGTAGTGCACTACTACTAGTACTACTACATCGAAGAGGAATTCCAAATGTTAGAATTTAAGTTCCCAATATTACTACTAACTTAACATTCCTGATGTTAGCAGCACAGTAGGCTTTTCTTCTTGTACTAGTAGAAATGACTACTACTGCAGTTTCTTCTTGCTGCTTCTTGAATTTACATTGAGGAGGAAGAATGCTCTAGTASTACTAGTACTACTAGTAGTAACTACTACTTGTAAATATTCTGAATGTTAGCAGGGTAGGCGTCCTCTTCCTCTTCTTTTATAGTACTAGGAAACAAGATCAAAATTATTGGTTTTTGATGCTAGCGCACTACCACCAAATGAAGAATTGGTATTATCAGGATCTCTGTAGGCCTACAGTCATACTACAGTACTATGTACAAGTACTTACTACTAACATTCCAAACGTGGAGTCTGACATTGGGAACGTTAAGTTTACATTGGGTGATTCCCGTTATTCTAAAACTCTAACGCTCTAAAGTTAGAGTTTTAGAATAACGGGAATCAGAATAACAACGGACAGACTGAG
>CAACVS010000480.1:65898-81710 GCA_900660405.1 Pseudo-nitzschia multistriata
AGTARTAMYASYARKAAATAGCAACTAAATCAACGGGAGAGGACATTCTTTTGTATGGTGGAACAGGCGCCTTTGCGCCGGCATTCTTCTTCTAAACAGAGGAGGCGCCATTGTGAATGCACCAGGCGCCTTCTTGTTGCTTGTTGCTCTTGCCGCCTTCTTGTTGCTTGTTGCTCTTGCCGCCTTCTTGTTGTTGCTTGTTGCTCTTGTTGTTTACTACCGGTATAACACCAACGGAGTCTTAATTTTGGCGGGCTTTCTGTTGAATCTTCTAGGAGTCCCTCAACGGACTCGAAATTTTTATTCTTGGATTCCTCTCTAAATGTAGAGTATTTAGGATGGGTCGGTTGGACCAGTTCTAAACGCGCCAAGTCTAGAGTCATTTTTACTAAATTTTCGGTCTGTCTGTCTATCAAATCTAGAGATTCTAGAATAACGGGAATCACCCATTATTACGCTAGTATGGTGCATGGTACGGTACTATGATACGTACGTACGTACGTACTACAGTCAAAAAWTATTTTTCGATAGGTCATTCGTGCGATAACATTATGACTCTTCATCGGATGACGGCTGGACGTAGCAAGCGGCTTTGAATAGACGATACATTACCGTACTGTAGTTGTCATTTTGAGCCTTGCGCATGAGAAGGCGTGAAAATATGGTAGCAGCCGGTACGCTGTATCATGGCGATCCCCTTTTTGTACCGTGCTTACCTTTACGAGTACCGGTAGGAGTATTCGTACGAGTACGAGGATCAGCTGCATTACGCATTTGCATTCAGTAGATCTCGTTGGCTGCTCGTTTTCGGCATCACGAAGAGAGAAGCCATTTGTGACAAGGACAAAGAGAGCGAACGTTTCGATAACAATTACTTTAAAGAGTTTCTCGAAATACTGAAGGTGACAGGCGACAACATAAAAAGATGTCATTGAAATTGCGGGATCTGATCCGCAAGGTGCGGGCATGCAAAACCGCCGCCGAAGAGCGTGCGGTCATTGCGAAGGAATCGGCAATGATTCGTACCGCAATTCGTGAGGAGCAAGAACACTATCGGCACCGCAATGTAGCCAAGCTCTTGTTTATGCACATGTTAGGTACGTAGCGGGAGTCATGGTCACTAATATCTGGAAACTTCAGACAAGTTTTTGACATAGGATACATCAGAAAGATCCATCCCCTTCTTGTCGTTGCAGTTCTTGCGCCTCTGCGCGTTTTTTACGGCTAATTTTAATTTTTACGATGGAATCTGTCTAATTTTGCGTYCGATTCGTTGTTCTTTCTGCAGGATACCCTACACACTTTGGTCAATTGGAGTGCTTAAAGCTTATCGCATCACCTCACTTTCCCGAAAAGCGCATTGGCTACTTAGGAATGATGCTGTTGTTATCCGAAGAAGCAGACGTCTTGATGTTGTCCACAAATTCACTCAAAAATGACTTGAACTCCAAAAACAAGTTCATTGCAGGATTATCTCTCTGTACGATCGGTAACCTTGCAACACCAGACATGTCCAGAGATTTAGCTCCGGAGGTAGATAAGCATCTTAAAGCAGGTATGCCGTACTTGCGAAAGAAAGCAAACCTCGCGATGGCTCGGTGTCTTACAAAATGTCCTGACATGGTAGAAGATTTTGTAGATCGCGTTGTAACATTGTTGAAAGACAAGAACCACGGCGTTCTCATCACAGTAGTGCAGTTGATGACCCAGGTTCTTATGATCGATTTGAAAAATGCGGAAGAAGAGGGCGAAAACCCATTCGATACCGACTGCCGGAAGGCATTTCTTCGATTGGTGCCCATGCTGGTCAAAATGTTGCGGAATCTTTTGGGTTCTGGATACTCTCCAGAATATGAAGTGGCAGGTATTTCTGATCCGTTCCTCCAGGTTCAATTATTGACGCTTCTTCGTTTGCTAGGCGCCAAGAACGAGAAGGCATCTGAAGAAATGAACGATGTTCTCGCGCAGGTCGCAACGAACACGGACTCGTCAAAGAACGCAGGGAATGCCATTTTATACGAATGTGTTCAGACCGTAATGGGAATAGAAAGCGAAGACGGGCTACGTGTGCTCGCAGTCAATATTCTGGGTCGATTTTTGCTGAATCGTGATAACAACATTCGATACGTTGCTTTGAACACTCTCTCGAGATGTATCGTGGAACAACAGCAGACGGATGATGGAAGTATTCCAACCGATTCTGCAAACACTGCCTCTGCCGCGTTACAGAAGCATCGAAATACCGTCGTTGATTGCTTGAAAGATCCTGATATCAGTATCCGACAACGAGCTCTTGAACTGATTTATTACATGGTTAACCAAGAAAATGTCGAATCGTTAGCTTCGGAGCTGCTGAATTACTTGGTTCTTTGCCCGCGGGAACATCGTCGGGACATTTGTACCCGTATCTTCCGAGTCGTCGAAAAGTTTAGTCCTGATGACAGATGGCGAGTGGACACTTTGATTACCATGTTAACCATAGCTGGGAGAGAGGCTTCCCGCGACGTCCAGAGCGCTACAATCATTTATATTTCAAGATCACCCCCGGACATTCATGCTTATGCGACACACAAGCTAGTTAAGGCTATTCGTGATGATGATGGAACACAACGAGGTCTTCTGGTAGTTGGAATCTGGTGCATCGGTGAATTTGGTGATCTTATTTTGAATCCTTACACATACACGCCTATGGCAAGAAGTGATGACCCACCGAACAGTGTTCCAGTTAGTATTACTTTCGAAGCTCTCGATTGTGTTTCAGTGGTGAAAGCAATTCAAGCTGTCGTTGAACGACATTCCTGCCCATTGTTCATCAAAGAGCGTGCTTTGACTTCTTTCGCCAAACTTAGTGATCGTTTTTCTGATAAGGGTGATGCAAACGCTCTGGAAATGATCCAAAAGCTCATCAAGAAACACGATATGTCTCATTCCCTAGAACTTCAGCTGCGAGCATGTGAATATGATTCATTAATCAATGCCTGCAAGGGAATCAAAACTTCGATATCAAAGCCATCTGGAGAAGAAGATTTGTTTGGTGTTACAGGGGGTGCTGACAATGGTTCAGTTAGTGCCTCGGTCATCCAGGCTGCAAAAGAAGCCCTTTCAAGAATGCCTGTAGTTGACTTAAAGGTACTTCAAAAGAAGCAGTCAGATACTTTTGGCAGCTCCCCAATGACTCGAAATGCAGACGTCGTTAACAATCCTGCTGGTGATGGTGGTGGAGATTTACTAGACCTTAATGACATGTTTGGAACACCTGCACCGACCCAAAATGGGTCCAGCGGTACCGGAGCACCGAAGAGTGATATGGATCTATTGACTGACATTTTTGCTGCACAGCCTGCTCCGGCTGCTGCCTCGTCTGCTGCTGGAGGAGGAGGATACGACCCATTTTCTGCACCGGTGCCCCAATCAAATTCTGTTCCTGCAGGACCAGCAAATCCCCTCGATATTTTTGGAGCTGCACCAGCRATGCCAGCCGCTGCACCTACACTCCAAGCCAGCAATCCCCTCGATGTTTTTGGCGCTCCACCAGCAATATCACAACCAGCGTCTTCCTCAGATATGAATGATTTGTTCGGATCAACTCCCGCATCGACTGGGAGTGCTCAAACTATGAATCCAGCTGTCAATAGCGGTCCACAGTCCGTCGTAGTCCCTGCGTTTAATCATGAAGGTTTGACAATAGAATTTGAATGTTTAAAACCTGAAGTGTGGAACAAACAAAACTCTGTGCTGATTGCTAAGTGCAAAAATGCAGCTCCTGATGCCCTCTACGGGTTTAATTTACAATGTGCAGTTCCGAAATACATCATCATGGAAATGGAACCTCCATCTTCAACTACTGTACCGGTGACTGGTGCGAACAATTCAACGATTGTCACACAGAAGGTTAAGGTTACAAATACACGGTTGGGGGAAAAAAATTTGGTCCTTAAACTGAAAGTGAGCTTTACACTCCAGGGAAAGAAAGTAGAGCACATGGCTACTTGCTCAGGATTTCCAAGCGGAGATTACTAACATAAACTAAGATTTTTCTTTCAACTAGAAGTATTATTTACTAAAATTTAGTTTGTGTCTTCGTGCATCTGAAATAGTGAAAGTCTAAGTGTTCGAATTTGAATACATTCTTCTTCAAGCAAGAAATTTAATATTTCGTACTAGTCTACCAGTATTGGAAAATGAAATAACATTTGAACATTCTATCTTAACAGGTAGTATGGCGATTGCGTATTCCCTCTCGATAATTCAATAAATTCATTATAGGAGACGCAAGGAGTGCGAAAAGAAGACTTAAGCCTTACGGGTGCCCTTCACTACGTAGAGAGGGTCACTCCGTCCGGGGTTGGGTGAGATATCTGAACAGCTTGGAGGATCGAATAGACCAGAGTAATGGAAAAAGCTGCCTGTGATAAAAATATGCTCAAGGTCGTTGGTTTGAAGCCAGATCTGTCAAAGGAAATCATTAGGAGGAAAGAATCAATCTCGGTTGTGAGTCAGCTAAAAAACTTTGTTGGGGTTGGGTGATGCCTTGAAAAAAAGATTAAAGAAGTACAGGTGCTCACCCGGAATGCCTTAGTTGGGAAACATCTGTTACTCATCGAAATTAAACATTCTCCTCCAGGACGAAGAACTCTACCGATTTCTTCGAAGATTTCTTTGGGCTTGTTTAGGTAGTCCACGCTCACAACAATCGTCACTTTATCAAAGGAAGCGTCCTCGAAAGGTAATTTAGCCTCCTCATTTAGATCTTTCACAACGAAATCTGTAAGTTGAGGGTTTTGGCTGAGCTCGTACTCATTCATTCCGAGACCAACAACTTTCCCACCCTTAAAGTCTTTCGGATAGYGAGAAACCCACGAACTGCAAATATCAAGGACGTCTTCGCCTTCCTTGAAATTTTCGGAGTAGTATTGTGTCAGAGCTGAGACAGCAGCGTCGTCGATATGGTAGCAAAGTCTTGGGGAATCGTAAAAGATTCCATCGTTGCTCTCATCCTGACGAGAAAAGTCCGCGGGGCTGTAAGGCCATTCTTCGGGCCATTTCGGAGTTTCAAGTACCCTCTCGGCAATGCTTCCAAACAAACTGAAAGGCATTCGGTACCCAGGAACCTTCGAGGGTACCGGTAGAAATGCCAGTGCCATCGCCTGATGGGAGACAATGCAGACGACAGAAAGTATTCTSGCACAATTCATCATGATAGGAAATATTTATGTAAGGGGATGTGAACTATGGTTGTCTATTCTTGTGAGAGTATTCCGATTATTGAGCCGACTATGGTACGTACTACGTAATACTCTCAGGGGATGTTAGATAGCATGAGGAAAAGATTTTTGGCGGTTTGCGATGAATGATATTTACCGTACTACCTGGTACCTACGAAACCAACGTACGAGCACCGAAACATGTTGATAGATAACCGATGACGTAGTTCTTGGATAATGTGAGTCACGATCCGCAAATGAACGTTTTTCGGTTTTTCCGTTTTTCCGGACTGGCCACCAGTTCTACTACTAGTGCTGGTGGTATCATTAGTAGTTCTGAACTTTTYGAGGAATAGCCACTACTCCTCGTATCATTGATTCATTTTTCTGCTCATCTTCTGGCTTTCCTCGTCCAGTTCAAAGCAGTAAAACATCATGGATAGATCAATCTTCTTAGTGAAGTGATCATACTCCTGTTTTCTTYGGTTCATGATGTCTTGGACGATTTTGGGGAGATTAAACTGAGGTCTCTTGATCCTCTTGTTTAACTCTCTGAGATCGACAAGCCATCTGACTTGTCCATCCTTTTTGGGAATGATAAAGGCTGGGAAGCCCCATTCTGAATTGCCTGTAGGAGCAATCACTCCTTCATCRACTAGATGCTGGCACTCCCTTTTGAAGACATCCTCGTGTCTGTAGGGGACTGGATATGGTCTTATATAAACTGGTTTGGCATCGTCTAGTAGATCGATGCGGATCCTTTCATGAGGATACCTGCCAAGTTTGCCATCAAACAACTCCGTGTGTTTGGCTAGCATCTCCTGGAATGCTAGTCTTTCTGATTTGTCCATATGCTCCTGATGGTTGGCAACCTCTTCTGGAGTCACTCGTTGATATTTTGCATCAAGTTTTTTATTGAGCTCTGTTCCTCCAGTAGCTCTGGCAGCACCTGCTGCTACTAAGTAACTGTCCAAGCTGGCTGCAYGTCTGCAGTCTTGTTGTCGGCAGCTTGGGGGGAGTAGATGAAACTCTACTAAGAAACCTCCATCTAAGAGTTCATCATCCTCTGCCAGCCACATGGCTTCTGCCACTTGCTGGGGGTCATTGAAATGATCTACTGGCTTCATATCTATGGTTGAATCCAACCAGAGGTCTGTTCCGGTCATTTGGAGAAAGTCTCTTCCAAGAATCATATTGTAACTGCAAGGAGCTGAGAAGAGCCTTGCATTGATCCCTCTTATGTATTTGCCATTGCCAAACTCTGGTAATCAAATTTGAGATATGAAGACATACTTTGATGTATCGAAGCTTCCTTGGGCTGTTGTGGTGACTGAACTGACCTCATCTGTGAAAGGGACTGTTCCTGGTGGAAGGCAGCGCTCTTGAATAAGACACATGGTACTTCCACTGTCCAAAAGAACTTTGAATGTATGCATCGTTGGTAGGTCTTGGATTGATTTGCAGACAAGAATGACTGCTGGTAGCGAATCTGGATTCAGAGCTCTCAAGGTGACTGCTGTAGGATTCTTAAGAGCTTCTTCATTATCAAGACCGAAGAACTCAAGGCTCTTTTCAGATGAGTGAGTAGATGGTGTTGGAGGTAATGCAAAGAATGCTTCTGCTTCTGCTATTGGGTTCGGTCACCATTGCTGGTTAGGTCCTTGATCGGGCTGTCAATCCTGCGTTGCTGTTGGATTGTAGGGAGACATGGCTTGGAGGATCACTGGAGCTGGATCCATTCTGTGTTTGTGTAAGCTGATAAGTCTGGGGTTGACTTGGAGACTGTTGTTGGATTTGGGTGAACTGGCCACGTTCATCGATGCAGACGGTGTAGGTACCTKGTGTAAATTTCCTGCTTGCATTAGAGCTTCCCTGGTTGTTCCCTTGATTGTTATTTTGCCGACTGTCTCCTTGGTAGTTGTTACCCTTCCGGTTGAAAGGGCACTGTCCCCACATATGCTCTCCATTGTGTTTCCTGCAGGGGCTTGCATTGATTTTATTCTGTCTTTCATTCTGTTGGTCGTTGCTGCTGCTGTTAGTGTTGCCATTGGTATTGCATCTTCGTTGCTTTCCACTTCTTCCTCYGTGTTCTGTTTCATTTGCTGGTCTTTTCCTCAATTGTTTCCTTTCATTTTTGTCTGCAAGTCCTTTCTGGTCTGTCATGAACTTAACTATTTGCTGAGGTGAATCTTCTAGAATATCTTTCCCACAACTGATATATTTATCTTGCCAAGCATTGGGGAAAGAGTAGAAAGGAATCTCCTTGATCTCTCTTTTGGATGAGGGATTCCTGATACCATGTAGGCGGTTGGCTCTGTTGCAGCAAATGAGAATGCTTTCCGCATGGGCTTGACATGTGATTCCATGGGGCTTTTTTATGGCATCCGACTGTAAGTATGCAATTGCTTCGTCTCTGGCTCGCTTCGACGSTGCATAGAACTCTCTGAAGGAGATGAGGGCCTGTTTCCATTGCTCTTTGGTGTTTCTCCCTATTCTCAATCTGTCAGTGCCTCTCCACATGTTATTCCAGTTCTGTCTCGGTCGATGGGCCAGGACCATTACCCACTTCTCATCTATCTGTCTGTCCATCAATTTCAAATTGTYTATTGCATCCTCAAAGTCTTCCTGAATATAGAACAATTCCTGTACTCCATATYGTCTGGAGAAGACTGAGCAGTTTCTTTTCAGTCTCAGAGCAGGGATTTCAGTTGTTCTTAGATTTGCTCCTCTTCCGCCGGTGGTCTCTGTTCTGGCTGGATGATCCACAAAAAGGGTAACCTTCTCAATGTCACTCTTCTTGAATTTATTCTCGAGGCTGAGGCATGATTGATATGAATATTGATTTCGTGAAGAGGAGTTGGTGTTTTTGATTGGTTTCACCATGGTCGATTCTCTTTTTTGGTTGTTTTTCTTAATGGTTGATTAAATTTGATACATGAAAAACGGGTAGTAATTACTGTGCACGAGATTACGTGTACTCTTAGTAGGAGTTTTAAGTGTGTATAAAATTGAATTTTAAGATTAAGATTATCGGAGATTACCAAGCGCGTTCACGAGAATTCCAAAGTTCTGATTAGATCCTCCTGTAGATCTGGTACTGAATGTACATGAGGATTCTCCTATTGCGGACTCATGAGGACATCTTTGTTCTTCGTAAGGTGTTCTCGATCGTACCTCGTATTCTTAGACCTCTCGGTACAATGGATCGTATGATATATATATATATATATATATATGAATAGTACCTTATGATATGTAGGTAGGAATGGTATGTCCATCCATTCCGAGGGAGCATTGTATGTACGTATGCTTCTTCCAATACAGTGCATACGTATACTTCCGATACAGTATGTACGTACGTATCCATTGCACAAATCTACACGTTTTGCTCTGAGGGTGGCTTAGAGCAAGCAGTTACTTACAACAATCCCCTTCACCACACAACCCATGTGCCTACTACAGATTCTCTAACGATCGATGATCAAGTGGAAAATCTAAGAAGGCACCAGAATAAGAATCATTAGCTTAAATCTGGACTCAAAAAACCATATCTCAATGCAAGGTTCCATAGAACAAGAAAAAACAGAATGCGTTCTTTCTACTAAAGCACTTGGAAGATTAGGCCGTCTTTCCAAGTATATTATTCTGCATCCCAAAAAACTCTCCAAAAAAGTCAGGAATATTGGTATTGAGCCGGATAAACACAGCAGCAACAAGGGGAGGTGTGGGTTTTCTATTGAAAGTTTGCTAGTTCCTAGTTTAATTGGTAGGTCTTTCATCACAATAGATTTTGTTTCGTCTTTAACGTTTTGGTTGACCAATTTATAACTTTAAGAATTGGGTTTATTGGTAATTTTTTAGTACCGAAGTGATTCTATGATTCCAATATTTATTCAATAAGTTCACAAAATTAAGGTCAGAACAACAAAAAATATGAGTAAAATACATCGACTATGTAGTACACTGTCCTATTCGGAACGAGAGGTAGGCATCAAATCGAAACCCAGCAACAAAATGCATGCCTAACGTGTATGGTAAGGAATGAACACAACGATGGGACGCAACGATCGGACGAGTGCACACGTTTACAGATGTAGAAGCGACGATCGCGCAAAACGCACCTTTCCTTCATTGGATTCAGCAACTTGATGTGTTCATTCACTTGCTTCTCCATGCATGTGATCAAAGCGGTTTCTACCTTCGACATCGCGTAAGAATCATTTTCCGTTCCAGGCCTGATCATATCCCGGGCCTTTTCTTGGCATTCTTGCATGTTTCGGTTCAAACGATTCTGAAACTGGGCCACCTCCTATATTGTATATAATTGCACGGAAGACAGATTACAGCGATTGAGAAACAATAAACGTGCTCTCGGAGCAATCAAAAAACAATGATGTGGTGCTCCAATGCGAGTGGTATTTATCCTCAAACAAGAGACAGGTTATATTCCTTTGTAGAATTTTGCGAAGTTTTTGGTTCCAGCCACTTCCGTCAGGGGCGAAACCAAAAAGCAGTGAACGTGGACCTGTATATCGTTCGACATTTCGTTCTTACTTGTTGAACCAAATTGCTAGATTGCTGGTAGGGTGCTTGGCAGCTTCTTGTGCACGCTTCTAAGGACTCTGCAGGTCCGCTTGTCCCAGCCTTGTCGTAGCACTTCACGGCGCACGCAAACGATTGTTTTGCGACCTTTCTCATCCAAACGCGCTCTACCTCGTCCAACATCTTGGATGCCTCTCCCTCCATTTTAGCATTCAGGGCGTTTGCCTGAGCTTGGATTGCTGCACTTGCCATGATGGTTCTTGTTTTCCTTCCCYTTCTTGTTCCGGCCTGAGCGTWTTTATTAAAATACGAGTGGATTTTCTTACCTCGGTCGATCTGCTCACCAATCGATTTTTTAGTGACTGGATAGAGTACCAGTACCCGTAGTACCGGTAGACATAACAGATGCCCTGAAAAACTGAAACTTTCAAAAAGGGTACAGCAAAAGTCTTTCTTTGTTGCTCAGGGAAAAGTTAGATTTTCATCAAAATCATCCGTTACGTTATCTTCGCGTTGCGTTCCGTACTGTTACTCTGAGAATCGACCATGATCTCTTCGTGAAAAACTACTAGTGCTTTAATTTCAGTACTTAAAATACAGTACTATCGGATTTTTACGTACTTCTGTACTACCATAGTAAAAATACAAATACCATTAGTTCTTGAACTGAAGAGAGAACGAGCACTCGTACTCGCACGGTCGAGGAACAAGACATGGTATCCTAATCGAATATTATTTCAGATTTGATGAAGACTGTCGGAATTTACAACTTTGCCCTTCAAGCCAGCTCCTTTTTAGAATAGACAAACAGAAGACCGATCAAGCATCCTTGGAACGTACGGATTTGGTTCTATAATTTTCTGTCGCCATGGGGACAACCGAATCTGTCTTTTACGACGAAACTCCCGCCGAGACGCTGCCCTCTCCTACCAGACCTTCCCATGCAATAGCGACCGAACCAGAACCTGTCCTATCAGCAAAGCCTAGAAATATAAGATTCCAGCCACACTCAAAGAATGGAAACGTTGCATTAAGATCACAACCGCCGCGGAGGCGGCGTGCTCCCCGAGAAACCAAGCCGATCATACGAATGGAAGGATTGGTCGTGGGACGTCCAAAAACAGGGAAGAGGACGCTTCTAAGTCGTCTTAGAGGAGTCGACCCGTTCGTGGTGTTTCCAAAACATCCACCAAACGAAAATAGTAGCAACGAGACAAGCGAAAAAAACAATCAAAAATCAAATCCTTCAATTATAATACCATACAAACCCCCTAAAGAATGCCCAACATGGGACCGTATTAAACTTCGCATCGGATCTACGGAGCGATTCGATGGCGACGAGGTCCTTTCAGGAAACAATATTGACTTTCTGGTCATAATGATCAATCCAAACGACTCGCGAGATACTGCACAAACCTATGTGGAGGRGGTGGTGCTTTCTTATCTGGAGCGATCGGGGCAAGTAGAACAAGTACCAGGACACACCTTCAATAAAGAGGGCAGAGAAAAGGCAGGTGATAGTCGTAGCACCAGCGCTGCAAATCCAAACTCCAATAGCGATGCTGTAATAGAAGCATTKTGCATTGCTATTCTATTCAACTTCCGTGATCTTCAGGATGATGAGAAAGCGAAGGAATTCGACAACGAAGTAGTATCAAGATCTGGCATGGAACGTTTCATCAACAAAACGCTCGAAGCAAGGAACGCACCTGCGCATACGAGAGTTATAGAGGTGTTTGATACAAGTCTTTTGAACTGTTATGGATTGGATGGTTTGCATCGTTTCATATATCGTGCCTACCTACAACGTGGTCGGAGAGATATAGAAAGGAAACTTCATATAGTTCGGAATCAAATACAGCTAGTTGAAGAGAATGATTCCAAGTCAAAACCAATGAGATACGATGAATTTAAGAAGGAAATATTACAAGAAGAAAGTGGCCGGACGTCTCAACAACAGCAACAAGATAATAACGACAAAGAAGCAATAAATCATAGAAAGCGACAGCCTCAAGACGAAAAAGAAGAGAAACATCAGTCGTCTACTAGAAATCTCAATTTACGACAGTTCCGACGACAGCACAATGCCGGTAGCACATCGCCGTCTCGAATAGGAAAGGATGCTTTGGAAGCTTTTCTTGCCAGCAGCAGCGATGAGGAAGATCAAAAAATACCSGCCAATCGCATGGATGGAATATCTTCAAAAAATATGGTTGGAATTGCCTCCTCCTCCTCGGACGATGACAGCGACGATGATTTCTTTTACGACGAAAATGGAGATAGAAGACATGGCCAAAAAAATACAAACGCACTGCGGGCAAYCGCTGGTCCGGGTCGAGATAAAAGAATTATGGTGCAATCGCGACCCAATTCGAACTCTTTCTCTGCTTCTTCTGATGACGATAGAAGTGGTAATGAACAGGCCCAAATACTTTCATCGCCATCACAAACTTTTGTAAAACATGATGCCTTGAACCAATCATCATCTGATGTTACACAGCTTGACCAAGAAAACCACATGATGGCGAATTCATCTGATCATGATCATGATGTTGCGAATCCTTTGAACGAAAGGGCGACAACCATAGAACCGTCGGCAACAAAGGAGAGGATGTTACGAAAAGAGAAAAGAACCAACGCAATTCGAAATGCAAATGCTRTAGCCAAGCAGAGCGGAGAACAAACAGTAGAGCGACAGAACTGTCAACAAATATCTACCAAGGTAGCAAAATCAAGAACTGAACGAGAGAAAAAGCAGGAAGACGTCGAACAGGCAAGAGAAGTGGTGGCACCGCAGCAACATGTAACAATACCTGCAATAAAGGAAAAGCAACAACTTTCAAAAGAGAAGGAGGGTGCAATTGYAGTCTCCAATACTTCAAGTGATACAAACAACTTGTTGGGAAATGATGTCGAAAATAAATCAATTTTGCAGAATTCTGATAATATTGGTAATGACGGTAATGATATCAAGGCTGATACTATCGACAATAAAGCGATTGACCGTGTTGCCGAAACCGAAGATGCTGATGTCACCATTGATGACTGTGACATTCATCATCGCAATAGAAAAGATTCCAATGATGCTACTGGTGTGGACTTGGATAATGGAACTGTTGCCTATTCTACCGTTGGCGCAATATCGACGGTTAGAGTTATGAGCGGAGACCTCGCAGATGGTACTCTACGAAGTCGTGAAGATAATGACGACGGCGTTGATACAACCGATTCCTTGGTCGTCACCAGACAGGTCGACAAAGAACCAAGTGATGAAAAGGATGCAACTGAGATCCGTTGTGAGCAATCTGTGGGAAAAAAATTGTGCGATGGCAACGAAGACGGCGAAGACAGCGATGGCGATTACATGATCGCTTTAGTACATTCGAATAATGAAGATGACGACGAYAGCGACAGCGACAATTGCATCATTGTTTCCGCATCTGTGAACGAAAAAGGAGAAGATGACGGCGACGATGATTACATGATTGGTTCGAGACGTGCGAATGACAAAAAGGAAGATGATGACGATGAAATCGATATTTCCATGCTTGGATCCACACCTTTGGATGAAGAAAAGCAAGACAACAATGGTGATGTTTATATGATTCGTCCGACACGTGCGAATGATAATGAGGAAGGTGACAACGATGACTGCAAAACATACATGGCTGAATTCACACATATGAATGAAGAACATGACGATGATGATGATGGTGACTGTTTAAGTGTTTCCAAACCTACGAAGAATGAATTAGACGAACAYGAAAATCATAGTAAAGATTACATGGTTGATTCTGCGATTCCGAGTAAAGGACAGGAAGAAAGTGGTAGATATGCAGAGAATTCAACACCTGCTAATGATGAAATTGAAGACCATGTCGATGACGGCAATGATTCAATGATGAATTTCGTGCCTGTAAATGACGGAACGGATAACGATGACGACGATTATATGATTCAGTGTACTTTTCCATCAATGCAGAAATCAGGGCAAGATGACGATGAAGATAGTGCTTACATTATTGCATCAGCTCGCATGAAGGATTATGACGAGGAGATCAATGCACCTCTAACCGGAACCCTTAATCGACAAGAGGATTCCATTCAAAAGTCATCCTCGGATACCGCAGTATCCATGGATAGGAATAATAYGGATAAAAAAATCCCGCAATCTATATTGATTACTTCTACGACAAAAGCACGACAACGCAATGGGCGAGCACCGTCGCAACCGCCGCCATATGCGAAACCTATTTCCTC
The DNA here is from genome assembly GCA_900660405.1 of Pseudo-nitzschia multistriata. Classification (NCBI taxonomy): domain Eukaryota; phylum Bacillariophyta; class Bacillariophyceae; order Bacillariales; family Bacillariaceae; genus Pseudo-nitzschia; species Pseudo-nitzschia multistriata. The sequence goes on from CAACVS010000480.1 coordinate 79,905, forward strand.
TAGCGGCATCAGCGAAGCGGCAGCGGCGGCAATTGCTGCCGCCCAAAAAGAGGCAGAAGCTATGGTGCGAAAGCAGCAACAACAACTATACTCTCATCCGAGTCGAGAGAAGAAGTCGAAAAAGTCGAAGAAAAAGAAAGACGAAAAAAATAGTGAAAAGAAAAAGAAGAAGAAAAAAAAAGAGAAAGAAACATCTTCCCAAGGGTGATGAAATCGAAAAATCTGTATTCTGGATCAAATTCAATCTTCTCGACAAAGTTTTGTCTGAAAGAAACCGCTGTGTTCTACGAAGCAAATTTCCTTGCAAAAATTTTGTGTGTTGGAATTATGAATAGAAACACAAAGTTGCAATCGTCTGATTAACTTCTAATATTCGCCTAGAAAACAATGCTTTCTTTGACTGCATCGTATATTTCTCTTATATTACTGTATTTTGAGGCGCAAGAAGCGCTTCCTTATCAACTAGATCACCCCGTAGTCAACCGCTCTARAATTGCTGCGACTTCTTCGTGCTTCACAATCTGAAATCCCTCGGGCGTGACCCGTGCCAATTCGATATTGTCTGTGGATATCTTTTCTTCCATGACTTGTTTCAATGTACCCAGTGCAAGCTCTTCAGCTTCCTTTAAGGTCATCGAGTCAGAGTACGACTCCTCAAGATTGGATTGGGCTCCCTCGCTTCCAGCTCCAATTGCCTTTGCCTTGTATCGGACAAAGGTTCCGCTTGGGTCCGAGAAGTACAACTGGGATCCCTCTAAGTCATCGTATCCGGCCAACAAAAGAGCCACACCAAAGGGTCTAGACATTCGTTTAGAAGAATCTCCATCACTTCCTTCACCAAAACTCAGGGCCAAATCGCAAACTGCTTGTGTCAATGGCTCTACACCGATAGGTTCGTCGTAAGTGAAGGTGTGGTTTTGCGCCTCAACTCGAGCGTGATCTACTAGAGTCTTGGCATCGGCGACAAGTCCACTCATGGCGGCACCAATATGGCTGTCGATTTCTGCAATCTTTTCAACACTGTCAGGATCTAGTAGAGGAGATGTCAAACGTTTTTCGACAGCCAGTACGGATCCATCTTTGGTTTGAATCCCCACAGCGGTCGATCCCAATTTGATGGCCTCAATGGCGTATTCAACCTTTGAAGGACAAAGATGACCAAGTAGCAGGTACGATGAGATGCGCAATAGGATTAATACTGATGTGCATAGGCAAAACACGTCGAAACGATTTTGTAGATAATGCTTGGGGAGTTTGTGCGAGTGCGCAATTCAAAAACCAGCGGCACAACAAGCCGTATCATTACTCACCTGGAAGAGACGACCTTCGGGAGAAAAGGTATTTACACCGCGATCGTATTCTGATCTTGTTAAGTACATGTTTGCTGAGTACCGATGGTCCTTTCGACTATTTATCGACGTTTGGATAGACGATCTGACCGGTTATTATCACCACAACTATTTTTCGACTTAACTTGGGGAAAATCTGGAGTCGGATTACATTCATTGCTCGCTTTGATAATGTAGTTTGTTCTTGATTTTTGCATTATTTTTGAGGAAGCGCTAAGACGCTCGAAGAAAAATGACCCATTCGACTAATGTAAWTATGAAATAAGAATGTATCCTAAGAATCTTACGTACAAGTTTTGGTACGTACGTACGATATCGTAAATCGTAACGCTGMTAAACAACAGCATGTTTCAAGCTCATAGCTCATTCATACTACTAGTAGTACTTTACGAGTACTACCGTACGAAGTTGATAACAGGGGTGATAGTCTTCGCTCTTACCCTTCGGTATGGTACTG
>CAACVS010000480.1:93603-119072 GCA_900660405.1 Pseudo-nitzschia multistriata
GCTGCAGGGGATCGGTTTGCTGGATTGTGTGTTCTTTGCTGCGACCTTCCATGAATGTCTCCATAAGGTGGGAGGCTGCAGGGGATTGGTTTGCTGGATTGTCTCCATACTGTAGTTTGTCTTTAGAGTCATGTTGGGTAATCTTGTCTGTTCTGGTGTGTAAATTACAGTATTTGATATTGTCAGTAGTTGGTCCATATCCAAGGAATATTCCATCATGGACTATTTCATTATAAGTCCATGGGTGTGTTGTTGTTGGTCTAGTGCCTGGTCATTTTGCTGTGATTTTGCTTCTGAAAGTTATGAAATTGTCTACTAGAGGAACTTTTCCAGTGTAGAGCTGTAGAGGTGTCATGTCTATAGTGTTGTGGTAGGTTTGCTCATACAGCCATGTTGCATGTAGTACTGCATCAGTCCAGTATTCAGTTCAAAGACCAGCTGCATAAAGCAAGCACTGGATGCGTTCCTTGAGGGTTTGGTGTGGATGCTCTGATAGTCCATTTTGGGATGATGCATCTGCTGCAGTCTTGAGTGAGTCATAGCCATGACAATGAATGGTAGATTTAAAGTCTTTTGAATTGGCTAGCTCACCCCCGCCATCATTCATAACTGTGCAGGAGTCTAGGTGTTGTGGTAGGAGATCCAGGATGTATGACTTATCTTTGGGGTTGGTAGTGTAGGCATGTTCACAGGCCGTTTTGCRGAAGGCTTGGGATTGCACTAGGTAGCCATCACCTGTAGTAGTGATGATGGCTTTGCATGTGTCAGTGGTCTTGATGCCATGTTTGGTAAGGAATTGATCTAGAATAGTTAGAGGTGGTTCTTTAGTTTTGAGGGGAAATGTCCATAGTGCTCACGTGGGAGCATCTATGATGGTTAGAAAACCAATGTGGCCTTGGCRGCTCTTTTTCAAGGGCAGTAGTGCTTTGTCATTGTTAGTTAGGATGCCTTTGAGATTTGGTGGTCCAGTAACAAGAAAGGAGAGGTCCATATGGAGTGACTGCATGGGTATGAACTTTTCCTTTGGTGGTCTTTTTGTCCGGAACATTTTGTTAGTTTGCTCTTTTCACAGAAGGGGCATCAAAAGAATGGTGTAGAAGTTGGTAGAGGTGGCATCCCATCAACTACTTTCTTTGTTTTGACTAGGGTGGTTGGTGCGTGTATGATTATTCATTGCATCTGAACTTTCATCATGGTTGAGGTGGTTAATCTTGCTTGTTCTTAGTGTCTCATATTTTTGCAGTACTTTGGCAATGTGGACATTTTCCAATTCATTGACAACCAGGACATTGTTGGAGGTGTACCAGAGTCCATTGTTGAGGCTTACTGTTTGGATTGATTCAATAGTTTATGCATAGATTGTATCAGTATGCGTTTGCACATGTTTCTCCTAAGTGTGTAGTATTGTGGCATACGCATGTACAGGTGACGGGTATCGTACTACTCTGATGCAGGTGAGTTGTTGTAGAATCATGAAAAAGGTGTTAGGTCGTTCCCATTTAGGGAATATTCATTTATCGTATAGGCTTGGCCACGCAAAAAAGCACGGTTTAAACCATACATTAGCAATTCAATATATACGTAAACGAATATAAGTCAATATTCGTCGTACGCCGTACTCCCCCACGCCATTAGAAAGCTCTTTGAATTCTCTTTTCAACCATGTGCTTATCATACTTAAGYGTCCGTTGGGGAAAAAGTTACAGCCCAGACTGTCAGTTCAAGATTAAAACAGTTATACGGTTAAATTATACGTGTGCGTGGATTAGCTGCCATCTAATTACCGTGTTAAGACTGCTTCGACTCAACGGATTTGAGTCCCACATTAAAAATTTGCATGTGTTCGAAGCCAAAATTGTTGGTTGAGCACGTGCGCGCGAAACTATTTTGGTGGGATTCAAAACTATTTGGTCGCACACTTGTGGGACTCAAAAATTCAGCATGTGCACGGCTGTACACTGCAGTACAAGCCAATTTTTAATCCCACGAGTCGTTACACGGTAATTAGATGGCCACGAATCCAAGGTTTAAACCGTACATTGGCTGGCCAAGCCTATACAATACCCATGTCTGTATATTGAGTGTCTTTTGCAGTGCTCATATTGTTTGGTTGTTAGGTCTGTCTGTAGAGTGTATAAGTATGCTTTTGAAGTATCAAGCCTAGTATGTATGTTCTGTGATTGGTCCTCATTGCTTATGCAATGTATATTTTTGCATGGGGGTGGGTTTTGCATGGATTTTGCGTATCATTAGTACTGCGCTGGGTTTTTGCTTGTCCCTGATCTTGTTCTGTATCGCAGGYCTGCCCRGTGAGCTGTAGCGTGAGCTGTATTTATAGTACTGATTTTTGCTGTAGTTTGAGGTTTACATTCTGTTGGTGACAATGRTGAGTTCTGKGGATTAAGCTTGGTGATAGTCTTGTGTGGAGTGATGAGTGTTATGTGGTTAGTGAGTGTGCTATCCTGTATGCAGCAGTGAGTGAAGATATCATTATTGTGTGGGAATTTCTTGGGAATGGGATTCCTTGGGCGTCCACTTGTTGTGATCCAAAATTGTTTTGTGACATGAAGTCTTTCAATGATGGGGGGTTGTGATTATGTTTAGTAGGCCAAACTCTGCTAGGAACACAGTGTTCATCCTGCTCCTTGTCYGGAGTGACTGGTGAGAAGAGTTGGGCTAGGTCCTCGTGTTTGCGCTTATGTTCCTCTTGTGTGATATGYYGTCCTTTCAGTGTGCTCTCAAAGTGTTTGACAACCTTCTGAGTATACATTTGTTGTGTTTGACTGCATTGTTTTGAAAGTCCATTGGTTGTGTTGATGCATACTTTTGAGCAAAGCACATCTGTGCCCCAAACCGGCAGATTGGTCACGGATGTTGTGGCCATAAGTTTTGCAGCATTTGCATTGGACTTTGTTTTTGGATTCAAATTTCTTGCATTTAGTTACATCCAGTTTTGTGATATAATTGTTGGAGACTGTTGTTGGGCCACTGGAGTGGTGATGTTTGGGTGATCCAGGATGAAGTTGGTAAGGGCAGTGAGACGCAGGTGTTCTGGTACTGGTTTGTTTTTAAAATTTGGTGTGAGTAGTCAATGGCTCATGGCTTTGTTCAAATTCTGTGTATGTGTGGTTGCGGCTTAGTCTGCATGTGCAACATGATCCTGTAGTTTTCAACATATGTGCCTGGATCATTATTAGTTGTCCACTCTGGCCCCATCCATTTTGGGTGGGTTTGAAGTATTCCAAGGAGTGGCATGCAAGGGCATATAGGGCATCATAGCCCCTGCTATTTTGGGCAAATTGGGAGATGAGGCCACATAGTAGGAGAAGGTGTTCTGGGGGAAGGAGGCGCAAGATGCGGCAATATATGTAGGCCCCAATCTTTTTGATGTTCTCTTCCATCTCTGCTGTGTGGTTCATTGGGATACATGTTCCCAGATCTGGGAGATCATCCAGAGGAACTAGGGGAAGGCTCTCTAGTTGCATCATGCATACAGTTCATTGTATATGGCAGTGTATTCCTTGGATGTAAGGTACTGATTAAGTTGTCAGAATGAGATTGTGGTTGAGTTCCTTGAAGTCCATAGCTTGGATTGTTTTGCTAATCCTTTGATTGTGGTAGTGGACCAACTTTTTGTCCCATATTTGGTGCTTTCTGTCAGTGAAAACATCAAAGTTTTGGTCGCTGTCTCCTCTGGTGTTGAATGGTAAGTTAGGACCAGGTGTTGGTGAGTTCTTTTGGTAGGGTTTGGTGTGAGTGTGCTGATTTTTGTTTTGTTTTCCTGTTTCTTTTGGTTGGGGGGAACTGTGGTTGTTGCTTGATATAATATCATGTACTTGGTGGTGGATTAGATCCTTTAGGGTGGGTGAGTGGATCAAATAGGCATGAATGGTTGTATCAATATTTGTGCAGAAATTGTTGGAGGCAACCAGTGTATTGATGGATGATTTGATTTGGTTATTGATTGTTTCTTCCACAGAAGGATCAGTTTCCAGRTGTTCTTGGACAGTGCGAGTGATGTCAGCTTCAGCAATGTGTTTAGTGATGGCTGTGGATTCTTGTGCTGCTGAGGCTGATTGGTCCATTTCCAGGGTGATGTCTTGTTARTGTGATGTAAGTTTCTTGAGGTGATTGTTGCAGATTTGTTTTTGGTTGTTCTTTGTTTTGGTTAGGTTGTTGTTAACCTCCTTGATCATCTCACTTGCCTGTGAGATTATCTCTTGTTTAGCTTGTGAGATAAATGTGTCTTTCAGGCTTTGAACTTTGTGGGCTTTGTGTTCCAACTTGTTGTGGATAATGTCCTGGATTGTTGTTTCAAGTGTGGATTCTATGAGCCTAGTTTGCTCAAGGACTGTGATGGTTACTTGGAGTTCTATAGTTTTTGTGCGCTCCTTCAACTTTRCTGTACTTTGTTCTACAATGTCAATGAGCTTTTTGGTTAGTTCTGCTGTTATGAGTGTCAGTGTTCTGGAGGTGATGGTGCTAACTTTATCACAAAGATGTTTGAGCTGGATGGTTCATTTTTGAGTGTGGCAAGGATTGTGGTGGCTTTGTGGTGTGTTGATCTAAAGTCCATGTGGTGGTTGCCACTGCGTTTMAATTGCTTTGGAGGTCTGTGGTGATGTTGTGGATGTTATTTGTCTGGGAGTGTAGTTCATCCTTCAAAGTGTTGACTATTGTTAAAGCTTTCTGGAGATCTGCAGTTACAGTTTCCAGTTTTGCTTTTGTGGTGTTAAGAGCTTCTTCCTTGGTTGTGTTGAGTTCAGTTGATGTGGTTTGAAGAGCTATTCATATCCCTGTTGCAGTTGATGGATACACTGATCAATCATCTTGAGGTGATTTGTCCACTTGGTGTCATTTGCTTGCAATTGGTCCTGTAGTGTTTGTGGTGGGGTCTCTTTAGATAGGGATGTTGTTTCAAAGCTGTCTTTAATGTATTGGATTTCATTATCAATGGATTCATATTGCTTTTCATATTGGGCAATCCTGTCTTCAACACTTCATGTCTTGCCGGGGTCTGTWATGTCTTCAGATGAGGAGGGTCTATCTGATGTCTGTTGATCCTCCTATTTGTCTTCCTGATCTTCCTGTTGCTTCTTCTGTTCTCATGCAAATTGTTGTATAAGATCAGCTGGTGGCATGTCAAGGGAGCTGATGGACGATTCACTGTCACTAATTGAGGGACGTGGTTGGTTCTTCTTTTTGTTGAGTAGGATCTCCGCCTGTGAGGGGGGATCTGGACTGTCTGCCAGGTGTGGGGGAGGTTTGGACTAGCATCAGGCTGGGACTGCTTGTTTGGTGGAAGCACTGAGTCCATGTAAATGCAATGCTGTAGTGGTATATTGTGTCTTTGTCAATGATTTTAAAGTGGTTCCGATGTAGCAGTTCCTGCAGGTTGTCTCCAAGTGCTGTTAGTTTGTCTATGCAGTTGAGTTCTTTTGTGTGAACCACTGTAAGATGAGTAATGTAGCTTGTCTAGGTTTGAATGCAAAGAGTTCATTATCATAGATTGCTGGGGTTGAGTTGGGGGGAATACTCTTTCCAGGGCTCTAAGTTCTCTTTGCATTGTTCCATCGTTTGGGAGGAATTGGAGTTTCCTTGTGGTTGGTGGCATCCATGGGTGTGTCTTTACAAGGTATCTTCCAATAGTCAGTGATTTTGACTGCTGTGGWGGTGGTCTTCGGTGTCCACCACGGCTGGTTCCAACTGGTGGTGCCATTGTGATGGTCTGTTGTTGGGTTTGTTATGTGGTTGGTGGCAGGTGCTGGTTGACACCAGTGTTCTGAAAATCCATACCATAGAAGTCTATGTGATTTTGTACAAGTTTTCTTCAAAAATTCTGCTGTTTGAAAAATTCTACCAGATGTCTGGACTCACTTCAAAGGGTGCTGTGTTTGAGGCGGCGGTGCTCCAGGTGTGGTGAGTGCTGGTGGATAGAAAATCAATCTACTACTATGATACTAGTTAAGTGCTGATGATGGTGATGAGCTGAGGTATGTGGTCTATTGTTGCTCATAACCTGCAAAATGTATGTATACTCTTTAGTGTCGTACTATAATATGGGGATTACAATAAAGAGTGAGTGGAGTGAGTGGTTGAGCCTGTTAGTGCTGTCACTCACCATCTACTCGTGATTTACTACGTGGTACTGCCTCACATGTTGCAACCCCCCGCCCCAGAGTTCAAAACTTAATGAGTTGTGGGCGTTCTGAATTTGCGCGCGCTTACGATAGATAGATCCCGGAGAAGAACCCACTAACATTTTTTTGATGGAAGATTTGATCAGAGAAGCATGTATTTTTTGTTTTCGCACCCATCTACCCCTTTTCTCTCGAATAGGTACTGTAATAGGTAACGGTACGTCCGAATGTATCTCCCGGTGATATTATCTTCGTCACATGACACCTGAATGTCAGCACAAGAAACAGAGGGAAATCAATAAGTACAGTTGAAGAAAGAAAGTCTGCTCATCGGACACACAACAGAACGAAAATCTGGAAGAGGATTCAGTGGATACAAAATGCTGCGAAGAAATCCTTCTGAGGTGTCTTCGGCGCGAAAGACAGAACTCGATAGCTTTGAACATGACAACGATAAAGGATCGAAAATGAAACGTCAAAAAGATTCGCAAACGAAAGCAATTTTTTGCTGCCTGGCCATAATAGCGTTGCTCGGGCTATTAGCAAAGGTTCGAGTCAATCACATGCAGAGATATGTACCAAGAAGACTTCGAAAACAATCAAACCACCACATACCCGGAGAAAACAAAGTGGGAAATTCCAACACTAAAAGTGCGAATGATTTCCTTCCGCCAAACTCGCTCTACAAGCTGAAGGTCGAAGACATTCATGGCAAAATCGTGAACTTTTCTAGCTTCCGAGGAATGGTTACGTTGATCGTCAATGTAGCCTGCTCGTGAGGCAAGACACACATTTCATACACCGAATTAGGTATGTAAGATTCGTCTGGAGTTGCTGGCCCTTGGTGGTGATATAAAGATCGCAATATTTCGCTTTCAATAAATACTAATTTTTCTTTCGGCTCTTTTCCTTGGCAATGAATATATTCATCCCAAATTCGTTCTCGTACTTCCGGGCACCTCAATGACGTTAAGCCGAGTTGCAAAAGAAGTACCGTAGCAAGGGTTTTTCGGTTTTGGCTTTCCCAATTAGTGATTTCCATCAAGAATTGGGGTCCAATGAAGAAATCCTTTCGTTCGTGAAGGAGAATTTCCCGCAAGTTGATTTTCCTCTATTTAGCTTGAGTACACTTAACGAAAGCCCGGTCTATAAGAATATTCGGAAACAGAAGCCAGATAAGCATGTGAAATGGAATTTTTATAAGTTTCTTGTGGACTCGAATGGTCAAGTTGTTGATTCGTACGATAAGAAAGTTCGCCCATTGCAAATAGCAGATCGTATTGAACAACTTATAGCTGAAGTCTCCCGAGATGGTGGACAGAAGCTTGTGACGTCTTGAACCCTAGAAGAAACACGATATAAGTACAGTGAACATTCTGTGGATGAAGAGCAAGGTTTAGCGATATTGGTCACATGATCAAATACATCATACTATCCTTGTTCCGAGAACAGTTGTTTTCATTGTAAATATGTGTTTCACCAAGACGAGGTGTTGTGTTGTTCGATCACATTAATTCGATGATATTGGGTGATTCCCGTAAATATAGAATCTATGTAATTACCTAAAATTTTCATTTGTGCACGCAATTTCTGTCATAGAATCATAGATTTTTGGTAGTGACATCCTCTCAACTACCAAAAAGTATGCACACATAGTTTTTTTTGGAATTGAGGATTCAAAAATTCTTTAAGTCATGAGAGCAGGGGGAGCCCAAATTGGTGCCCCAAAACAAATCTAAAGTGTCACTRAMATGTCACCACTGGTGAGTTCTACAGTGTCACTGACGTGTCACCAGGAGCCAGGGGAGCCATCTAAAGTGTCACAAAGCGTGCCAAAACAAATCGAAAGTGTCACGATTTTAGATGGAGAAGATAGCTGTAGCAGCATCAAATGGACATTGATGCTTGCTGACAGTGGCACTGGATCATTAAATACCATCACTGTGCTCAACAAGCACCAACACCATGTCACTAGAATTCATCATCCTTAGTCTAGCTCTCTACTATGAGTTTGACCGGGAAGCAAATGATCTGTCTCCAGAAGAGAGGCATCAAAGGGATAGGGGAACCCTGAGGATTGTAATCAGGAAGTGGAGTCAGTCCCTTCCCTCCACTTGTTTAGCTCTGGCAATAAGCAAGCCCTTCTAAACCATTGTGGTGTAGACCACAGGGTSTTCAGAGGTCTCATGGCACTCTATGCGCCAGTGTTCAACATGTACATGGTTGATGAGGCAACAGGCTGGATTAGAATGAGAAGGTTCCACAGGAATGGAATGCAAAAGGTGCGCCATAGGGAATCAACTGCCTTGTGTTGTCTTGTGGTTGCTGTTGCATCGGCAACTGCAATTGCAACAACTGTGCCATTGGTAGTCTGAGTCTCTTCCTGCCGAGTAAGTTGTGAATCTTCTGTTTCTTGTGAGGAAGCTTTTTGCTGGAATTGTGGAGGGGGGGGGGGGAGGCATGTCTTTGTTGGTGTTTGCGTCAGCATTGTTGCCGTGTTGGCATTGTTGTTGCCATTGTTCCTGTCACAACTAACATTGCTGCTGCTGTTGTTGTTGTTGTTTCTATTGCCAGGAGGAGCTTGATGATTACCATCAGGATCACCATTGCAACCGATCTCCAGTAGGGATGTTCTTCCTATGAAGGGTTCAATACTTCCTACAGATGGAGGAGACATCCCAATTAGCATCAGGATAGTTCTGACCATGAGTCGCTTCTACTTCATCCCACTGATTACTCCCAATAGGAAGCCTTAATAAGATGGCTTGCATCAAGTCAATGGTTTCCTGAGTGGTGTAGCTAGTTGCTTGTACCGTCCTCCTGGCTCCAAGTGGCGCTGGCAGTTGCTGCTGTTTCTGTCTTGTTAAAACCATCTTGAGGAATCAATGTTGCTGCGGAATCAATGCTTTTTTGTGTGTGTCTGGAATCAATGTGGAATCAATGCCATGTCCTTTTAGTGAGGATACTAGCTAGTAGATAAGAATCCTTGTCAGTGAACTATTCATGGTTCACCTGGCATTTGTTTTGTTTTGGCGCCCTTGCTGGTACCATGTGTTCTCAATCTTTGTTGAGAATGCAGTTATTTTCTGTTAATTTCAAGCAAAATTCCATGTTCYAAAATTAAGCACATGTAGCACGCCATAATTTAATATCTTAGATTCCATGTACTTACATACTCATTCCCATAGACATTGATTCTTGAAGTATGTCAGCATAGATTCTATGTTTATGGGAATCACACATTAGCTGGAAATAATTGACTAGATATTGCTAAGTTAAAAAAATTCAATCACTCAATATGAATTTTATCACATGTGCAAAGTTTAGTGCTTGTTCTGAGTCATGTCAGAAGCCAACAGTTTTGTTGAGGGACAGATGCCAAAATAGCGCAAACCAATAAAATGGATGAGAACTGGCCGTGTGAATTGTCCAGGAAATGACAAATGAGAATGATGGATCAACATGCATCAAACCACCCAATGTTCTCTTTCTTTTTTATTTTATCTAGTTAATAGGGTAAATTATTAAGCTATCTCTTTAAGACTTCATGCCATGTGCATTTCCCATTATCATGGACAGGCATATGTCATTGAATCAACATTATCACCCTTAGGAGTGTGAAATAACAAAATTTAATGACTCAGCAGAGCATCAATGTATCCAATAATGTATTCTTGTGGCACAATGCGTCTCTTTTGACCCCAAATCAAGCTGCAATTGAACGAAAAAAGGGATGTCCTCAATCCTCCGTCGCTGTTATCGTAGATTTTGTGCTTGAAATGGAAGATTCTAAAGTTACACCATCGGATTCGGGTTCAAATTCCTGAAGAGAGCCACCCACACATAATGTCTTGTTCTTTCCTAGTGTTGGTTTAGACAGCATTTTCCGGAAAGTGTTTAATATACAATTATTCCGAACAAAAGCCTTCACGCGGTCTTCGCGATCGATTCTCCTCCGCGTCCGGAAGCGGCGCTGTTTATCTTGTTCCGTCTTCTTCGTTTGCTCGTTGATTTCTCCCCTTGAATATCCTAGGCCTTTCAGCAACTGAATGCGTTGGAGAGACGGGATTTTTAACTCTTCCTCGTTCCTTCTAGCTTCGGATCTTCTGCACTCATAACTTTCTATTCCATACGTTTGCTCCTTGTCATAGCCCCAATCCAATGAAATTGGAGCACCTCTCGAAACCGACGGATTGTCGCCAAGGCATATCGAGTAATCTCGAACGTCAACGCTTGAAAAGTGAACAGATTTATCTTCGTTGCTCTGATCGATGTTCTTGCTGCTGCTCCCATTCTCGTTTTTTACCAAGGGATTTGCTAAAGTTTCTTCTTTTTTTAATGAGATTTTTTTCTTTGACCGACAACATTCTTTGTTGTGGTTCTCGAGGCCACTGGGGGCCAATTCCAGAGAGTACATTGCAGCGTATCGCAGACACAAATTGGTTAAACTAGAGATGATTTCAACTTGTTGAGCAATACGCGGTATCGGGTAGTCACGCTTTTCCTTCCCACGATACAACCTGTAATAGGAACCACAGACCTTCCTTCSMGTAGAAATCTACTTGAAACTTTTGCTCACTGATCTTTTACTTTGCCAAATCGATGGTAGGACTACGTAGACATAATCAACGATTCAACATGCAGTTTCATTTTGTGTCCAACAATGTGATCGAACTTTGTATGGGGGCATCAGTACTTAAGAAAATACCTCCGGCGCTAAAAAATGGCTACCAAAATAGTTTCACACTTCTAACGTTTAGCAGACTTTACTTTCCTTATGGTCTTCCTGACAAAAATCAATAATAGAGAACAGTAYTTTGTACTAGTATTCCGGTACTCCAATGTATGTCCTGTCCAACTCTTCAGTCCAGAAGAAAAATGTCGTCACTTCAGATTTCATATTAATCATTGAAAAATTACTTGCGCCTAATTATCCGCTAAGTGTACTGTTGAAAAATGTTCTTCGATTGACATCAAACTCGAAGTAATCGTGTTCTGTCGAAATTATTTAATACAAAAGAACAGGGGAACAGTTCTTCGAAATCTTAAAATAGTAACGGTTGAGAATCTCGAAGAAGAAAGCTCCGGAAACGCGAGGTTATTCACTAGCTACTCGTACCCGTGACAAGGGTTTGACATCTGTAATCTGAGCACCCCTGATCTACCGTACTTACGGTACTACGTACTTTTCAGGTTCATCTCGACTAATGCCATGACACCWGTACACGGGTATTATTTGGAAGTTGCTCTGCTCTAAAAATCTACTGAAAGAAGTTAGACGTACCGGTACTACCGGTAGCTAAGTGATTTTTTTCAGGTTTCGATTTTAGTGACGACTGACGACAGTACTCGTACGTACGATTACGAATTACGAGTACGAGTATTTGTACTGTAGTATGGCATCATTGTAAAGTAGGAACGTACGACACGATTCCGTTCATTTTCCTACGATACAGTAGTGGTTGCCTTAATTTTCTTTCTTTTCGGCAAGAGAGATCGTCGCCTTTCGTCAAGGATCAGTACGTGCTTGCAATAGTAACTACCTGGATCGAGCACTTTTCCTGAAAGAGATGGAGCCAGGAGGAGACGATTAGGTGCAACAACCAATGATTGACACACCTATTCTTGGTAGGACAAGCAGGCGACAGAAGAGATGGATCTTTCCTTCTTTGCCAAAGTTCTCGATTAGATATTCTTTGTGCGTTGGCATCATAATCTTCTTGTCAGTGTCGTCGAATATCGAATATTGCCTGGGACTCCTACAACGCAATTCCTTGAATCTCCTTTATCATTCCAGATTGGTGAGCTGTGCGATATCTCACTTGCAGTTGAGTTCGTACCGCCCTTTTTGTGATTCAAAAAGCATCATATCAAGGCTGGAAAAAGATGGGGGAGTTTCCTATCGGCAGTCGGTTTGCACAACCCAAGAGATGGAATCAATTCGAAGTGAGATTTTCCTCGTTATGAAACGTGATCTGACAAAAGAACGTTCCTCCATTGCACAAAACCGACTTGGTGCCACTTTGTCAAGTGACAACGCGCATGAGACAATTTGCATACTAGAGAAGGGGTCGATTCACACATTAGTCCAACGACTTGCGAGTTCTTCGGGCACTAAGATTGAATTGGCGCGTGAGGTACCTGTGGAAGTTCGTACATACGAGCAAGTTGGAGCCTCAATGGCCTGGCATAAGGATGATATTCTTTACGATCCTCCTCAGGTCGAAGTTGTCTTCACCTTAGAGAATGATTCAGATTGCGTCACGATGTGGGTTCCTGATAAGGGCGAAGGTACCGCCGGTGAAACCAACAATGATATAATCCAAAGCCAAGAAACGCACCCTAATTCAATGTTGATTTTGCTGGCYGGCGGGCCTGATCATTGCGTAACATCTCTCAAACGCGGTCGAAGGGTGATCTTGAAATGTGCGTACGTTTGCGAGGGCGCGACGTATGTTGGGGAAGAAGATCTTCACCAATTTGGTTCAGTAAAATCCAATACGAATGCAAATAGAACATCGAAGCCCAAGAGACGAAAACAGAAGAGAAGGCGTTGAGGATATGATTGAGGATCGAATTGCCTAATTCTTGTGTGAATTTGAAATTAATCTTGTGACGCAGTGATGGGAGGGACCGATGCATTGAGTGAATACCGCATTCATGTGTTGATACAATCAAAGGCTCTCGATGAAAATGACCTGATGCTAAAATTTTAACGTGAGACTCAAAACAAACGTATACTGCTTTAGAATTTGCTACTGGGCGTAACTAGAGAATGGGGCAAACAACCAAATGCTTATCATTTAATATCCAAATTCTATCACACACAAGAATGGTAATTTACAGTATATGATCTATTCTGGCACCTATCTCGGTTTTGCGTCAGCAAAAGGTATGAACTGTCCCAAAACTGATAATTCGACCCTTTTGTTTCGTTTCAATCACCATACAAAGTAGGTGCAACATGATACCAACGTTAGTACAAAGTGCTCTTCGTATTCATACAACTTGGCACCACCATTAGTACAGGGCACATGAACCTCCCATAGTGTTGGGTGTTTCGTATCTTCTATTTGACATTGTGCTTCGTATTCATGCAAGATGGCATATTTAGCACAAGGAATATTATCTCCCAAGGTTGAGACCGTCATCATAATTATTTCGGATTCTTACTGCTCGCATAAAGTTAACTCATCAGAGATAAATTTCCGAGAATAGGTACTCCAYTCTGATTCATTCGAGATGACAGTCAAGCTATCATGAGAGGATGATCTTCTTGGTTTATGAATACTATTTTTCTTGTTCTTAATAGCTTTCCTCTTAGTCATCCATCGTTGCGTTTTCTCCGATATCATTATGAAAGGCTCGAAAATCATCGTCTGCCTCGTTTGTGAGCGTTTCTTTCTATCTTTCTTCACACTCTTGCTCCGTGTCTCGATTTCTTCCTCTGAGTATCCTAATGTCTTTAATATGTGTTTCCTTTCGAACGCAAGGCGAATCATTTGCTGGTGAGTTCTCTTCTTCCGGAAGTATCTCTGCTCGTACTCCTCGATATCGTATGATTGCTCCGATTGATAGTCCCAATCCAAAGAAACAGGAGCTCCTCTGTTGACATCTGGGTGGTCCCCCAAGCATTGAGAGTAGTCCCTTATTTCTATTGTGCCAAACTGGACACTTTTCGTTTCGCCTTCTCTTCTATCGTTTTCGAAAGTAAGTTTCTTGAAAGAAGACTTTCGTATACGTGCTACTTGACGCGCCATCTTGATTCCGTTTGACTCAGTGGTGTTCTGATGATAGTCTTGTTCACTTTCTTTTTGTTTGTCAACTCTTCACGGTACGAGGTTCTTTAAGGGTACAAGTGCGATTACTTACATACCTGCACAAGAAATCATAATTCACATTGTGGCATACCAGTACTTGGTACCTAGAGAGCACTGCTTCGATGGCAACAGCAGGAACTTCTATTCGTTACTTGTCGACAAGGACCAACCTGATGTTACGTAAATTTTGGTTCTCAAGTCGAAAAAGCAGTAGATGAGTGTTGATAGACATACTTCCCAACAATACCTCGGAACAGCCGAAGTTCCGATTGCAGGCTTATATCTAATTTGCTCTGAAAATCGAAATGCGATGGCTGATGTCATTCGGGAGACAATCTTCCGTAACTTTCATGTGCGACAATGTAACAATTATTTAATGGTAGTAATCCAGGCACCCCGAAGCACTGAACGTACGAGGCCTGCGTTTCTTTCCTGTTCGCGCTGACTTTAAAACAGGTTATGAATGTCAAACTTCTCAGTAAACTGCAAGAGCAAACTGCTTACAAGCTTTTCTTTCCTCAGCAATGYCCAAACAGAATTTGAAGACTTGGTTTGTTCAAAAGGCTTTCATTTTCTCTCTACCTACATGTGAAAGAGTTTCTTTTCATTCACACACAAGTGCATACTGCTGGTGGTTATTCAGAGAAGCTTTTCTTTCCTCAGCAAGAAGAATGTTGCTYGTCAAACCAAAATTTGAAGACTTGTTGGTTTGTTCAAAAGGCTTTCATTTTCTCTCTACCCACATGTGAAATAGTTTCTTTTCATTCACACACAATTGCATGATGCTGGTGGTTATTCAGAGGAGAACCTTTTCACAACAAGGGTACTACTACTAGTAGTAGTACTAGTACTAGTGATTGAAAGAACCAAGAAGAAGGTTAAATTGGTTGCTACCACCACTAGCTAAGCTTCTCCTTAAGTTTGTTTGTTTCTTTGTCACTTCTTTCCATCCATTATAGAGATACCCTGTTGGAAAGCCCCATGATTAATCTTGGTTTTCTGTTTGTCTCCACTTGGCATGATTTGCAGGTAGTACAAGTTGTTGTAGTAATCATCATTGGTTTCCAGTTTGTGCTTAAGAAGGGCTGGACATATGTACATGCCCCAAGTCAATTCAAGGAAGTCACTGTGTTGGATTATGGTTTGCATGTAGGTTGTGCAATCCATTGCTCTCTGATGTGAGCAATTTAGTTTTCTGAAGGATCAACTAGTACTAATTTGGTTTGTGGGGACATGCATCCTCGCTCTTGGTCTTGTTCCCTCTGAAGCATAGTAGTGTGATGTTCCTGAGCAGCTTTAGCAGCTCAATCAAGGTTGATTTTCTCCCACCTGCTCCTGTTGCTCTTCAGCTTTTTCTTCATTCCACTGTTGTCAAGAATTTGCCCAAGTGCGGGCAGCATGTAAACTTTCTCAATTTCAGTACTATGTGGTAAATTCCTTCACACTTTGCTTTACCTCCTCCTTATATGTCCTCAAGTGTCTTCTTYATGTTGTTCTCAAACATGCYCTTCACAGTCCAATTTGATGGCAATGGTTTGGTTGGCACAAACATGATGCTGGTGAATTGTCTTAGTAGTGTTTAAATGGAGGTGGCTACCTTTGGTGGCATGTACTTTGATCCACCAATTGTTTGCAGTCAATCTTGAAGGTCAGTGAACTGGCTGATGCTCCCATCCTCAGTCAGGACCACTCCCTTGAGGTTTTCTTTATTGTGTCCACTGAACTTCTTGTTTGGAGCTTTACCAATCTTCCTTGCTGTGTTGCCTTTTCTGGAGGAGTTTTGACCCCCTGATCATTTGTTGCTGACTGTTCTCCAGTCATTTGCTAGTACTGCCTTAGCCTTGCAACTGTCTTTGGACTCCATTGTATGATGTTTTGTGGGGTCCTTGGA
Source organism: Pseudo-nitzschia multistriata (assembly GCA_900660405.1). Lineage (NCBI taxonomy): Eukaryota > Bacillariophyta > Bacillariophyceae > Bacillariales > Bacillariaceae > Pseudo-nitzschia > Pseudo-nitzschia multistriata. The sequence continues at coordinate 109,455 of CAACVS010000480.1, forward strand.
CAACTCACTTAGTAAGACAATAACAATGGATTCTTGAATTCAAGTTATCTGCTGCTGGGGATACATGTTGTAGTTGGTATCAGCTTCTTCTTTGCTATTCTTCCTTAGTATTAATTTAYGTAACAGTACAAAGCSGTTAAGAGAAATCATAAATCCTATTGACTAGATCATAAATTAATAAGAACACTGAGGTGTTACCTTCTTGCATCAAAAATTGGTAGCATCATCCCAATGATTCTCATTTGGTCTTGCCAAACATTAGTCACTTGTGCCTGTTTGAACAATTAATAGACACAACTCTCACAACTCACTAACTCATTCCTGTGTATCAGTCATTGTCCAAGAATAGTATTGGCCATTGTCCTGATCTTCTCCTTGAAGTTCTGATGCCTTCTCCTTGAAGTTGGCACACAATTGAAATGACATTTGTTGCCAGCTTAATAGATTCTGACTCTTGAAGCTTCCCATTGTTCTTTTTAGTTCTAAAACTTAATAACACACAATTTTCATCCAGCATACTTTGTGTCCCAAATATTACCAWGATATGTTGGCCAATCTCTTCCAAATATTGACCYACATGATGTTTGTCCCTCAACACATTTTACTCCAAATTACTAGTACCTCGTATTACATTCCGGCATGTGTGTACCATACTGTACAAAGTCTTGATGAAATCTATTTCAACCTTCTACTAACAGGAATAACCCTTTCTTACCATAAAAAACAACTCAATCAAAACAATCATCAGAAGATACTGGATGATTCCTGTTATTCTAAATACTCTAAAGGGCTAAATGTAGGGATCTAGTACTAGGGTATTTAGAATAACAGGGATCAAAATTTCAACTGACAGACTGAGATGAAGCCCGCCTTTGTTGCAGTCTTTTTAGGAATATGGAATTTTTACTAGTATGCACTGACGTAAAATGACTAAAAGAAAGAGGCACGCGTGCCACTTCTTGGTAGTAGAGAAAAAAAACATGAAATTTTAGATCCATACGCTAGTAGAAGGAACAAGCACATTCTCGATACTCTCATAGTATCCAACATATGTTTCTTCCTTGCACTAGCTAGTCAATGACAAACAATTACTACCCATACTAAAAGACCAGACTTTCCCACTAGCAAGAAAGARGGCCACAATGGGAGTAGTGGAGGTCATTATGATCTACTGGTACATTTAACACTCACTCCAGAAGAGTGTTGGAGGAGGGATAGAAGAACACCACAAATTGCAATCCAGAGATACGCCAATTCCCCCTTCATACATCCCTTTCACTCAGGGGACAACCTAGCACTACTTAACTGTTGTGGTATAGACCACAAGGTCTTCAGGGAGCTTGTTGATGCGTGTTTGCTCCAGTATACAACAAGTTTACTGTCAACAACAACAACAATGAGATTGCAGAAGTTCCTTGTTATCCCAGTGGCAAGTCCAAGGGGAAGAAGAGGGAGGCCGATGCAGTCTGTGCTATTGGGCTGATCCTCTCTATTAGTACAGAACAAGAGGATCAGCTGCCAGATCAATGGCAATGGCATTTGTATTGAAATCCACAGTGATGTACAAGTGGCTCAAGTTTTCACAGAGAGTGATGCTTGTTGCTCTTCACAAACACCCAGACACCATGATCAGTGTTCCAACTGAGCATGAAGTGGATGCTTATGTTAAGGCTAATGGAGACAAGTATTCAAGGCTTGGAGAACAACACATTTGGGCTGCTCCTGATGGACTCAAGAGTGCTATTGAAGCCTCTGAAGACTGACTTAAACAAAGAGCATTTGACAAGGACTGGAAGGAGAACACCTTTGTCAAMRGTGTKTTTGTCTTTGCACCAGATGGTAGAATTAKAATCTCAATCTTCAACTGTCCTGGCCCTTGGCATGATAGTGCTGTTGCTGACCATAGGGTCTATGGCAGGATTGGGAGGTCCATGACCAGTCCAATGCAAAGGTTGTGGTGGATTCGGCATTTGTATTGAAAGATAAGGAGCATATCCTCATCAAGAGCTTGCAGCAGGACCCTGAGAAGGACAACCTCCTTCTTATCAATAGGGATACCATGTCCTTGTTGAGGCAGATGTCTGAGTGGGGGATGAGGATGATTCTAGGACAATTTCCAAGACTCAAAGACAGGATGTTCTTGGAGGAGCTTGGAGACAGAAAGATCATCATGAACTTGTTGGGGTTGGGGTTGATCAACCTCTACAAATACAAATGTACTAGCAATATCAGACATAACCAGATCCTATCCACCTTCATGAAGACACCAGCAGTGACTGGTGTGGAAGAACCCTACAAGAAAAATGATCTTGCAACAGGCTTCTTCTAGTATGTAGGTTGTGAGTTGTCTCTGGACGCAAATGGCTTGTTTTGAGGGAATCCCATGGTTGATTGGTTCATTTTGGTGGTGGGAAAAAGAAAGTTTAACATGGGCGTTTAGTAAGCGGCAAACTCAACTGTAATTAGCAAACAGAACAATCAACACAAATACCAAATGCAACAATTGACGCAATATGGCAATACGGCAATCAATGGACACTGTCGTTGCACTAACTATTAGAGCTCATCTAACCCTCATGGTGGAAAGAGCTCTAATGGTTGGTTTCCTTAAGCATTATTTAATTGGTGGTACGTGTACAGACTGCTTTTAGTAGTACTATTACCAGTACTTGTATTCAAATAATGAACTGTGCTGAGGGGGGGGAGCAAGCTGTAAGCTGTGAGTTGTTACTTTCTGGTTTTTGTGTACATCCTTCTTGAGCCTGATGATGTGTTGCTTCATACACAACAATGTAGCTATATATTGACTTATACTGTAATGAATATAAGTTCATAGATACTGCAATGAAGACAAGTTTATGCAGATACACTCCATGTGCATGCCAATGCAGACTACATGTGCATGCTGATACAAACTGTTTCTAATCCTACATTGGTATGCACAAAAATCCATACAGGAAAATAGGGCAGGAATAAGTATAATCCCTACTACAGCGTGATATATCATGTGCAAATTATAGGATCATTCCTCCACCTTCACCATGGAATTCCTCCCCCTTACAGGGGCATTTGATGCTGCTGGCTGCTTGGTAAGCATTATTCTTGTTGATGTTGTTGCCACTTAGAAGAAGCTGCTGCTGGCTGCTTTGCCATTGCTGGAAGCAAGCCATTGTCATTCTGAGAGCGTCCTTCCACATCTGATTGATCTCTTTAGCAATTTGGCTTGCCTCCTTAGCAATCTTAGAATGCTCTTTAGCTATCTCACTGTTCTTGTTGTCTCTCTCCTGCTGGCTCTTCARATGCATACTCATTGAATGTAGCACTATCAGGAACTTTTCCATATGATCTCTTCTTCRGAGTAGCCAATTGTACAATGGATGGTGGCAATGTTGATGACTTGTCACTTGTTCCATCACCAGCAAGGATAATGGGTGCTCCTCCTCCAATGGACCCTACAGTAGGGGAGGTCTTGATCTCCAAACCCTCCCCAGTCTCACTCTTAATGAAGCCTTTCTTCACATCAAAGTCCTCCTCTCCAGTACCAATATTTGGTTTCTTACCAATGAAGAAATGGGCCTGCCTTTCAAGCTTCACATACCTAGGCATATTGGGGTTACTGGTAGAGCTTCTCCTTCTTTTCACAGAACTTTACTTGTTCCTACTAATAGATTTCTTGCTTCTGTCAAGGGATAGTTTGCAGCATGCTTCTTGGTGACCACAGTATTCTACTGTTCTGCATTGATGGGGAGTACCTCTAGTATCAAATCCATGAGGCTCTCTAGCTCTTCTTCAGAGTAGTTGGCAGTACCAACCCTGCAGCATTTGTTGGTGTTGCCGTTTTGATCCATCTTAACAAAAATAATATGTTAACACAGAGCTCAACAGAGTACATTTTCTGGTACAATTTTGGTACACCAGTAACATCACTGAGATTGAGAGCTTGAGATTGAGATTGAAGTGAGGTTACTGCAAGTATCTTCAACAAGCTAGAGAGCTTTAGCTCGAGAGTTTGTTGAAGATACTTCTTGCGCTGAAAGCAGAGCTCTTCCACAGTTATTTACATAACCGTTGAAGCGGTTCAACATTACCATGTACTCAGCAGCCAATTGCTGAAACAGAGGACGCTGATACAGCAAGTCGCTGATACGGACGATGCTGATACGAGTGGCTGATACGGAGGAGCCGCTGATACGATATGGAGGAGGCTCCTTGATACGATAAGGCGGAGGAGCCGCTGATTCAATAAGGTGGAGGAGCTGCTGATACGATACAGTGGAGGAGCCACTGATATGGAGGAGGCTGATACAATGAGTTGCTGATTTGGAGGAGCTACTGATACGATATGGAGGAGGCTCCCTGATACGGAGGCGCCACCAGCAGCGCTGATACGATACGAGTTCCTGGTACGGAGGCGCTAATACGGATGAGGATGAGCTGCTTGAGTTGCCGAATTGCAATTTCTACTATATTTTCTACATGAGTTTGTACTAAGTTCCCAATTAAGTTCCTGTTTTGTACTTAACAGTGTACCTGCAGTGTACCTGTTGAGGTGCATTTGCCTGGTTACTACATGTGCACAAAAGCGCACCAGTGCGCTTTTTTTGTAACCAGACCCTTTTTTAAAAAAACCACACTACTAGTAGTATTGTGCAAAAATACACTACCAGTAGTAGAGTAGTATTGTGCAAAAATATGGGCTCTCCTTAGGAAAGGGTTTGGTTACAAAATTCTGGTTACAAAATTCAGATGGTGTGGTTTGTAACCAGTTGAGGTGCATGTACTTTGCTCAACAAATCATGTACCTAAAAATTACCACGCGCGCTGAGTACATGGAAATGTTGAGCTGCTCAACGGTTACTGAGAAGCTAACTTCTTTGAAGTCCTCACGTTTCAAAAGTGAAACCAACTTATCATTCATGACGTGATGAGGCATGGAATTTTGATCTTTAGAGCTTTAACATGGCGAGCTTCGTTGTGTGCTGTGATGCTACTGGTAGTCATAGGGCTGGTGTCTGGGACAGTTTGCCCCTCGTCGTCTAGGCTCCCACCTAGTCTTGGGACAAGCGGAAGCATTGACATGAGAGGATTACAATTTGAGCCTAAGGGATTTTTGGTTCGCGATCCCCAAAGAATCACCTCTTTGATTGGGATYAGAGGTGGTGGAATTATATCCATCGCCTCGGATTTCAACGAATACATTGGTTCAAATAAAAATAGATCCTGGGCAGTTTTAGCGCTTTCTGTCCTCGCAGACACTTGCTCTGTCACACTTATGAAAACTGCACAGGCCGAGTCGTCGTTGAAAAAACTGGCGCTCTCATTTTTGGGTTTTTTTATAAGGTGAGGATAGGCGCGAGTCTTTCTCCAAGTTGMGATAGTCTCAATCTCCTCGTTTTACTAACTTTATTATGCGGAACTTCGATAATCAAATGCAGCCTTGGTGGGTTTGCGGTCTCCCTAAAGTCAATTGACGTCAGTATCGCCTACGCAGTAAGTCCTAGTGCGACAAAGAAAAGGTTTATGTGGGATATCATGACTTCGTCGCTGAAAACTTGTATTCACTATTTTGCGTTCTTCTACTTTAAGGTCTGGGCCGCTTTTGGCACTGCTATCATTTCTGTCGCAGGAGTCGTATTTTTTGGTGAGCGTTTAGATGCAACAAAAATTGTTTGTCTTTTCATGATAGTTCTGGGTGTTGTCGGATTGGAAATATCAGACAGGCACGACGTCAGTGCAATTGTATAAGAAACGAATTAGAATGAACGGAATGAACGATTGAAGCGAAACCATGCACAYTATGACAGGAATACCCTTGTGGGGTTTTGAAACAGTGGTAAGTTCTCGGCAATCATTGAAATCCAAAAAAAGATTACCAACATGCAGCGATTGTTTATGAATTGGGAGGGGTGGATTTTTTAGTCAACTGCAATCTTATCGCCCATCGACTTCTCGATCATGCTCCTGTAGTACCCCTTTTCAATAGACATCAGCTCAGTGTGGCACCCTATTTCAATGATTTGCCCCTCTTTAATCACTCCAATGCAATCTGCGTTCCTGACAGTGCGTAGCCTATGTGCAACGACTACTGTTGTTATGGATTTACTTTGTTTCAAAAGACTGTCAATGCTCTTTTGCACCACCATTTCGGAATCCGCATCGAGGGCTGAGAGATATAGGGACATGTAAACAGAAAGATGAACATAAGCTTCGACAATTTCTCGTTGAGAATTTCTATCGTGTACTATAGTTGGACGCGGGATTACATACCTGATGTGGCTTTGATCAAATCAAGTTGTAGAAAGAAAGAAAATGTACATGAATTTTTCGTATTACGATATTTTTGTACCAAGCATTTGCGGTACTTACCTTCATCGAGAAGGAGAAGAGAGGGATGACGAATGATTGCTCTACTAATAGCGATTCTACAATTGAAAGTGTTAATCAAGACAAGTTAAGAGTCAGTTGAAGTCATAGTTGAACAGATATTGTTCGATTGATCGCAATTTTCCAAAAAATAAGATCTATCATTATTGCAGTTTCCACAGAAGCAACTCACCTCTGTTTCTGGCCACCTGAAAGCTGCAATCCTCGCTCACCGACCTATTTATACCATATACATACATATCATATTGGTCACATGTTGAAATTGAACAAAGAGTCGAGGCAACGGCAAACATAAGAGAATAAGACACCGACTTCAAACAAAAACTTACCTGCGTTTCGTAGCCTTTCGGAAAGTCGGATATGAAGTCATGAGCATTGGCACGCTTAGCTGCATCTATAGCGTCTTCCGTTGTTGCATTTGGCATCCCATACATTATGTTAGACAAAATTGTGCCAGAAAATAAGATTGGATCCTGTGTTACGATGCCAATACGATGGCGATGAAGTTTCAGATCAAGAGACCGTATATCCTGTCCATCAACTAGGATGCGTCCAGAAGATGCGTCGTAGAATCTTTGTAATAAATTCACAATAGTGCTCTTACCACAGCCACTAGGGCCTACCAACGCAAACGTACTCCCGGCACAGATATCCAAATTCATATTTCTCAAGATAAGTTGTTCGGGTCTTGACGGGTAAGAAAATTCAACATTCTCGAATCGGATACCTATAGACTCGTCATTGATTTGGGCATCGCTTCCCAATCTCATCTGTACCTGTTGACTTCCAATGCCGGGAGGAGGAGGTTTTCGATCTAAAAGCTCAAATATCTTATCTCCTGCGCCCGTACTCTTTACTAACGAAGAATAACTGTTGAACAAGTTCATCATTTCGTTTTGCAGTTGTCCTTGATATAACATGAATGCCAAGAGGATTTCACTAGTCAAAATTCCCTGCTGGATCATGACTGATCCAACAAACAATAGAGTGCCTTGAACGATTGTATTTATGAGAAACGTAGAGACAAACTAAAAACCAGAAAAAAGATTGAATCAAATTAGGTGAGTGATACAATAAAGAATATTTCGTTCATAATAAGGCTGAGTGATCGCTGAGCATGAAAAGCCGTCCAACTTTTCTCACCATATAATAAATACCTTGAATATATGTTTGTCGTATATTTAGACGGTATTGCTCGTCGATGCGTTCCCTGTATTTATTATATTCTGATTCTTCCGATGCAAATGCAACAACAGTACGGATAGACCCAAGAGTCTCTTGTGCTACAGAATTGGCAGCTGCCAACGAGTCTTGGACCTTTGCCGCATTATGACTAAGCCAATTTCCATAATGCTTATTGACGACGGCAACTAACGGGACAATCGATATGGCACAAGCTCCAAGCTTTGGACTTCTTAGTAACATATATGCAGTTATTCCAGTTACTCGTACCACACTCTCGATACTGAAACGAAAGAACCAAGTCTAATTCGAAAGTTTGCGTCAACCATTAAAACGGATAGAAGAATAAATAAGGCAGGAAAGTCATGCATTTCAGTACAAAACAAGAAATGACAGTAGCAAAGGCGGACGAGAACGTCGACGATTTTATCAACTCCAATTCATCTTTTACGTACCAGATCACCAGCCATTTCTCCACAATCTGAATTGAGCCGAGAGGCTAATTCACCAGATGTTTGGCAATCGAAAAATCCAATATCCTGTTTCAGAATGGATAGAAACGTGTCTACTCGAATTTCCCTGACAATTCGTTGATTCGCGTATCCAAACCCTATAATTACATTTGGAACGGAAGCATTGGCCACATTATTAGATCTAGACAATATTCTAACTTGCAACTTGAACGAGTGCTCTAGTTGGACAGATTCTAGAATGAACGACTTACAGAATATACACCAAAAATCCAAGAATGCATCGATGGTACCCAGTACAAACAACCAAACTATTTCTGTTTTTGCACGGTGGTATTCACCATCTGCAAGCGCTCCCAGCGTTGTACTAACAAAATGAGGAATGGACAAAGAAAATGGAAGTCGAATCAGAAGTGTGATGCAGCCGACATAAAGATATATGACTTGTGGAGCTGCAATTGCCAAAAGCCGTTGTGTCCCGCGGATTCGTGAGTTTGGCTCGTCGAAATTATTCGTGTTATCGCTCTCGTTTATATTGCTCTCATTATTCTCTGCCTCGACACATTGTTGTTGCACTTCCAGGTCTTCTGATTCTTGTTCGTCTACTAGGGTACATCCCTCTGCTATGTTGGAGGCTGTTTCGTCACAATTTGAAGCTTGGAGCTGGTCGGAATTGTCTTCTTCATATTGCAATGAAGTTTGCGAAGTATTTTCAAAATTTTGGGCTGTTGGAAGCAACGGTGCAGTCAGATCTTCATTTCCATCGACTGATTCTTGGTGCCTGGTCCTCTCTCTGCTCATTTCGCTTCTTTCACTATGTAATCTGGTATTTTCTGCAGTTGCCACAGGCCAGAAACTGATCATCATGCCTAAACAAGCAGTGATAAACATCACAAAACCAATCAGAAAAAGACCAAACGTCGTTCGGCGTTGCACAGCCCCAACAATGGGGTCTCCATGGGCCTGGCTGTAAAATCCGACGTATTTCTTTTTAKTCACTAAAACCGCTTCGTTGCCTCTATCGTCATAGAGTGCACTGACAATCCATAATAATCCTGTTATGAGCTGAATGGTGATTGACGTCCGAAGGTTCCATATTGCCAGTGCAGAGGAAGATCCTCTCGATATCAACGGGTACAACATCATAATACATCCAAGTCCCTGTGCCAAGATCACAGCTGCCATCATGTCGCATGCGCTGCCAATGGAATCTTCATGGTTCAAAGATCCTCGGATGAGTTCCAGATCCGATAAGTCAATGACGTGAGATTCGAGCCGATACGAATGGTTGTAGTATGAATTCTTGTAGTCTAGAAGGACCGATAGAGCCTTTCGAGGAGAAAAGAAAATTGCACCTCCAACTGAGAGCAAGAGGAGTGAATTCGAAAGAGAAAGGMATCCAGAAACCGATTGGTATATAGGTACAAATTCAGAGTTCATATCGTCGTCGTTAACCTTTCTTCTCGTCGCAGTACAGTTAGAGTTGTTAAAATTAAATATGATGTTTTTTAACTGTTTCGATTGTGGTCAGGGATAGCTGGGTGTTTTAAACGAGAACTGGAACTTTCAGCATGAAAATAAT
>CAACVS010000480.1:119467-135571 GCA_900660405.1 Pseudo-nitzschia multistriata
GGAGCCTGTGCTGAAATTACTGTTTATTTTGGTCAAGTGAAGCTGCCGTAAGACTGGAGCGAATGAAAATACTGTTTATTTTGGTGAATTTGAGCTGCCGAAGCTGCCGTACCGTAATGGTCCAGTTATTTTGCCAGCGCCCGTGCTGAAGGAATGAAATTACTGTTTATTTTGGTGAATTTGAGCTGCCGGCCAAGCGCCCGTGCTGAAGGAATGAAATTACTGTTTATTTTGGTGAATTTGAGCTGCCGGCTAAATGACTGTTGGCGAAGGAAGAAAACAAGAAATTAGGAAAAGTTGTTCTAAGTAAGTTTATATTAGGGGACGGTATGATTTTTAATAATTTTACAACAGCCGTCGAAAAAAGTTACAGTTCCAATTATTTTCATGCTGAAAGTACCAGTTCTCGTTTAAAGTACCGGGATAGCTGATGAAGTCTCATAAAAATAATCAAAATAAACAGGACCTGCTATTTCTTACAAACTTCTGTGCTGTACTTTACTGCACGACTGTAATACCGGTACTACCGTAGTACATTCTGAGGTCCCGATGCATTTATGCTGGTTTTGCTAGAATAGCTACCAGATTCAATTATCATGGAGCTCAAAGAGAGAAGTTGTGAATTGCAAATATAGTGCCAATTAGTATACTCTTGTAGGAGTTGTGTCCTGCAAGAAATTTACTTGTCTACAGACAACACTAGTAGTACTAGTACTAGTACTACTAGTACTGGTAGTACGTCACAGGAGGATGAAGGAGATCACAATAATACTAGTACTAGTAAGACAAACATCAAATCTGACACACCAGTTAGCTACTAGTATTACAATTCCAAAGTAATCTCCATAAACCCAAGGGCATACCATGCCCACCAGATTTGAGGTTCTACTACTAGGAGATGTTTGGAAATTTACTAGGGGGGAGCTACTACTAGTAGTAAATTGAGATACACCACACATGTTTTTGGAACAAGGAATTCTATTACTAGATTTCATTGATTACTATTTTGTCCTTGGCAATTTCCTACCTGCTGCCCTTTCCTACCTTTCAAGTATGAATCATAACAGAATCTAATCCATCACTTTCTCCTCCTGCATAAAATTCAATATCCTCAATGTTTCCACACACTGAAATGAGATGGCGACATAGTAACACAAATAATAATACTTTACTACCAGTACTAAACAGTCATCTTGTCCTGATGGTGGGAGCTTSTTGTTGTGGATAAGGGAGAGTATGAAGAAGACTKGAGGAAACAGACAGGGGACAAAAGAACACCATGGACAGCTGTTTATTTTTATGTAGGATCCTCCTCCTGGTAGGATGTCTTCTAGTGCTCTGGAAATGACGATCAGGTTCTCCAAATTGATGCCATGGTAGTTGAAAAAGATTTTCCAAAGAGCTTCTTCCCTTATCTTGCCTGACATTCAGAAGATACTTAACTCCTTTGTCTGTCCTAAAAATAGGCATAAAGAGAAAGGCAAGCACAACATGTAGGGAAAAAGTTACTTAACATTAAAGAGCCAGCAAAATGACACTGACTATGGTACCAGCATTTCAAAAAGCACTTCTTGTCATGATCGTCATTCGTGCGTCGTTGCGAAGCGATGTTGTTACTGACCAAAAATCTCAGTCGTAGATTCAGTGAAGAAAAAACTGTATGGTGGAACCACTTTCGCATTTGTTGTCATTCAGTATTGGCCGTCTCTAGTAGACAACCGTGAAACGCAACTATTTCTTTAGAATAAATTCAATTCGAATCTTGACTAAATCGATCTCTTCTGTTGCTGTTTTTAGTGCGATGAGAGCCTTTGCTCCTTCTTTCGTTACGCTTTCGAGACGACTGTCTATTGTTTCTTTTGTTCGGAGTATCTGCAGATGATGCTGTCATTTTTTCAAAATCTGGAGCAGGGACCGGCGGCAGAGGTTTCACGCCATTGATGACTTGATATTCCACAAACTGTTCGGGAATCTCTTTCAATGCTTCAGCTATAACTTCGGTTGCATTTCCCCCGAATTGCTTGAAGCTGACAAAAGTAACGATCTCCCTGGCGATTGGAATGCCTCGTGAGTCTCTCAATTTCCAATTTTTCTGACCACAAAGTTGCTTGACAGAGCTGAAATCACTGTTGCCGACACCTATTATGACGATCGATATTGGTGCGTCTTCTGCTGCTCTGCATATCAAATCCACAGTCTCGTCTAAATCCTCGAAGTCCCCAGCAATGAAAATTGCCAGCACCGTATAACACGGCCGCATTTTCGAGAGCTTGATTGTTCGAAAGATTGCTTCCTTAATGAGAGGATTCAAAGAGATCTTTTCTCCCAAGTAAAAGGCGGAATTATTAACGATGTTATCGTTGTATGCCTTGAGTAGATCCTTTCCGGTACATAGTCGCTCTTTCATCGGATAGCAGTCACGATATTCCCCATTGATTTCTGCCCCCAACCCCAAAATTGAGGAATAGCTACCTCTCGAAAAATTCTCTGCAATCTTCCCTAAGTTTTGAATTCCAGCTTGATAATCGTTTAGCCAATTGTCAGCAGAGAAATGCAGGTTATCTTCACTCCCCCACTGTCCGTTCGACGTGCTGCAATCGATTCCGATCATCAAGTCGAGGGACATGCCACCACTCACATATTGTAGCATACTAGGAACGGTGATTACAGTAGCGTTAAGAACTTTCAGCAAACCAACATGTTTTAGTTTGGTTCTGCCAAATAACTTCTGTTTCTCTCTCTTAACGATGAACACAGGTATTCCTCCATCTTTTGACTTCTCAACTATGGCTGCAACTGATGTCTCGACGGAACCTACGATGACATCCGGTATAGAGCCTTTCTCGTAATCCCATATTGATATCTTGAGCGGATTGTCTTGGTCATCATTGCACAAGAGCTGTAGAGGCAATCGGGCTTCATTCCAAACGGGATCAAGAGTCTGTTTCCTTACTTCGCTTTTCCATACTATCTCCCAGCTTTGGTCATCCATGTTTAGACGCTCTAAGCGAAAATAGGGTCGACACTTATCGATGACCTTCGAGCGGTCGATCTTGTCGATAACAATATTTTGTTGCTGAATAAGATCTTGACACGAAAACCGAAATTCCAGAACTTCCCTGTTTTCGACTACTCCCTTTCCGGTAACGATCAAACAGGCATCCGTTGCACTACGATCATTACTCCTTAAGCGTTTCGCTAGCGAGCATCCTTTTGCACCCATGACTTGACCAAGCGTAAAGATGAAACCTCCTAAGTAGTCATGTTCGCTCAAACCGGTCGCGTATCTCAGATCTTCGTCGTATACCCTTAAAAGATACGTCTGCTCCTTGTGAAAGATAAATTTCAGCCGAAATTTTGCTATGAATACAGGGTTGATACATGAGCGCGAAACCTCAGTTCTTCCGATTTCCTCTTCTTTCTTGCTAGGTTCTTTTGCTGGTGTCCCATCGGCATCAGAACCCGTGTATCCATTGGGCACCTTCCACAAAACACAAAAGCCGTCAGCTTGGCTGAGGAGATCTTTTTTCGGTAAATTTCTGATTCGAACTTCCAGTTCAAGTATCAGAACAGGAGCTGTGACTCTCGAGAACCAAGCTAACTTTCCTAAGTCCTGATTTTCAGTCTTCATTTTGGACTAAATTTCCTTGTCTCGTATTTACACTAATTCTTGTTATTCTGGGGAAAACCGACCCGCGAGGGGATTGAATTCAATTTCAATTGTTTCGTCTGCAACGTAGACGTGGTGCATCAACCTTGCGTGCTCTAGGTTTCCCCCCCCCCGAAAGGGTTCTCACTACATGTATTAACAGTAAAAGCTATATCCTTGTTTGTACCATACTTGTCTTCTTCTGGGATCTACAATGTTCAACGAATGTCAAAATGTGTGAGGCGTGTGCTCCTGAATTTTGAGAGAGAGGCACGGGTCATTGGTTAGTGATCGTATTGATTTTAAATTACGTACTTCGTACTGTATGTATTTTCTACTTTGTTACTCTACCGTTACAGAACGGTAAAGTACTTGTACTTGCGAAATATACGTGGCTCCTTATAGTCGCATAATGCGGTGTTTATAATAAAGAGTGAGTTTATTCACTATCTATTCGTGATTTAGCCTCACACCACCCCGCACTTGCAGGATCTAAATTCCGGTACGTRGAAATCTACCATTACGTAGTAGATTTTGTAAGGGATTTAGATCGCAAGTGGAGCAGAGTATTGTATGTTTCAGGGGGGAGGTTGTTGTGGTTGTGGCGTTTTCCTTGTTAAGGTGATATGTATGGTCTTTTGTTACAGTTGAGTAGGTAAAATCTGGTTTGATTCTTCCCATGAATACATCAGTGTGTTCTAGGAATTTGGTTCTTCCTGTTGGTTTGCTCAGTGAGTCACTGTAATTCTCATCAGATTTAGTTTCAATAAAGTTGATATGTTCATCATCAGTCCATTGTAAGATTACAAAGTGTTTCATTTCAACGTGTCGTGTACGTCTGGTTGGTTGGTGAGCATTGGCCATTCGTACGGCACCATGGTTGTCAGCTAGGATTGGTGTAGGTTTTGTTTGGGGAAGCTTCAGTTCCTCAAGTATCCAGCGTAGATAGAGAGCTGCTTTGCCTGCATCTGCCATATTCGTGAATTCGGCTTCAGTAGAGCTCTGTGCAATGGTTGGTTGAAGTCTCGTTCTATAATATACGGCTGCTCCGGCTAGCATCATTATAACYCCTCCCATGGATCTCCGTTGGAGACGGTCTGAGGCCCATGTTGTGTCACAGGCTCCATGAATCTGCATTGGATCARGTGTTTGATAGAATTTGGTGAGTATCTCCGGTTTAGACAGTGGTGTAGGAAGAGGATGAAGGGGTAAGTYGTCTCGAGGTTCTGGTCGCCAGTAGGTCAAGCCCTCTGTTTTAGTGGCCAGTAGATAGAGGAATAGATGTTTAACTGCTAAATAGTGGATTCTGGCTGGGTTGTGGGAGTGTTGGCTGAGGGTTATTACTGCAATGGAAATATCGATTCGACAGATCGTAAGTGCATAAATGAGCTCGCCAATGCACTGGCGGTAGTTAAATCCCATAGACTGTTGTAATTTGAGTGCTTCCGATGGATCAGTGGGTCCCGTGCTTAGTTGTATATCTTTTTGGTATGCGGGTGATTCCTTCATTGGTGTTGGGCGCTTTCGTATACGTGTGAGTGAGGGATTTGTTGTGTTATTCCAGCCATGATGGTMACATATCTTGTCGATATATGTACTGCAGTGTAGATGGTTGTATTGTTGTGTTTGTTTGACATGAATCCCATTRAATTTGCGGATCGTACCAAGGATGTTCAGTGGGTTAGTCATTCGTTCCTGTATTCTTGCCCGTACTTTGTCGCATACGRATGCATCAGCATTGGCAATAAGAAAATCATCAACCTGACGGAGGATAAGTGTTAGTCCAGTGTGATCATGTTTGTAATATAAGCAGGGTTCATGGGTAGTGGGTGTAAAGCCCAGTTCCTTTATGAGKATTTGCGATATATACTTGTCCCACAGACGGGGGGCTTCAGGATGGCCCTGGAGTGCTTTTCTAATGGGAATGACATGGCCTACTGGAATAGGATCACGATGGAGACATTCTGTCCACCATTGTTGAAAGGGAGCATCRACTTTCATATAGAATGGAGATTTYGGTGGTGGGGCTTCCGCAAAGGCATTGCCTACATCATAGCCCACACAAATTAGRTTCATAGCAGCGGCAATAGCCCACGTGAGTCTGTGGATGGGCTGTTCAACACACGCCGCGTAGGTTTCGGCCAGTGTTACAGCCTTGCCGTATTGCTTGCCTCCATTGCAGGTTCCTCTGGATTTGGGCTCATGTGAGCCTGTTAGGGGATTTTCCTTTTCAATATATGTCCAGACCCATGGTAATACAGTCATATTTTCTGTTTCCTGAATAGGTTGTCCGAACATGCCAACTTTGTCGTATCTATTCAGCTGTTTCCATTCGGAATGTAGGAAGCCGTCCCATTGTGGTGTAGACATGAGTTTTCTCCGTGTAAGTTTGGCAATTTGTGCCTGTTCAATAGCTGTTTCAGGGGAATCAATCGGAAGAGGCCAGTCAGTCTTATCYGTCCATAGGTCCTGTTGGAAATTAATGGAGTGGAGATGGTGGGCAATAACATTGAGTTGGTCCGCTTGAAGTGTTGGTATGCCTTCACCATTGAGTGCAAAGCCAATGAGTTTGCCAAAGGAAAATTTGACAGATGTTTTGTGTGTAGCCTTTGCATGTTKGATAGCRTTGATGATATCCTGTTGGTTGTGGATGGGTTGACCATCCACAGCCGTGATGATCGTTCCACGGAGGCCACGTTTCCAGCCCCTAATTCTGGAGTGTGCAATCGTGCCAACCTGTATAGTAACTAATTCTACAGCGTTGGCAATGTCAGGATGGCTGGAGACTATGAATCCCATTGTTGGATGAATACTGTCCATATTTTTGAGTGGAAGGGTGTGTGAGATCTCTTTTAYGAAGATATTAGTCGATATATCRAGCGTTTCCAGTTCCGGGACAAGGGCTGCAATATCAGGTCTTTCAAATTTGGTCCTGTGGATGCRGGCTGTTACCTTTGCCGCTGCAGCCGCTGTATATGGTGTAGGTGAGTCGTTAAGAATGTCCTGAATAATATTGTCGGGGTTAAGTTGCCGGGGGTCTTTGATTTTGATCGTGACCGGTTCAGGCTCCTTGTTTGTGCTGTGATCCTTATGATCCCCTTCAGTGAAGGTCTCGAGTAGGTGAGATGCTGCTGGCGAGCGATTGGAGGGGATGTCTCCATATTGTAGTTCATCTTTGGAGTCATGCCGGGCTGTTTTATCAGTACCAGTATGAATATCAAAGTATTTTATGTTATCAGTCGTTGCTCCATAGCCAAGGAATATACCATCATATGCCCAAGGGTGTGTAGTGGTGGGTCTTGTGCCYGGTCGTTTTGCTGTGATCTTGGATCCAAATGTAATTAGGTTGTCCATGAGAGGAATCCTTCCAGTGTAGAGCTGCAGGGGTGTCATATCAATAGCGCTGTGATATGTTCGGTTATAGAGCCATGTAGCATGAAGAAGAGCATCTGTCCAGTATTCGGTGCCGMGGCCCGCAGCATACAGGAGACATCTGATGCGTTCTTTTAGTGTTCTGTGTGGTCGTTCTGCCAGTCCATTTTGAGAGGATGYATCTGCGGCAGTAGAGAGTGAAGTATAACCGTGTGAGTTGATTATCTGCCGGAAATCTTTAGAATTAGCTAATTCACCGCCGCYGTCTGTCATTATTGTACAGTCTAAGTGTTCCGGGAGTAGGTCCAGATAGTATTCCATAGGTTCCGGGGTTAGGGAATACTCGTGTTCCCGGACCGTATGTGCAAATGTTCGTGAGCGGGCGAGGTAGCCATCGTTGGTTGTTGTGATTATGGCTTTATTGGGGTCACTAGTCTTGATTCCATGTTTTCGAAGGAATGCATCTACAATAGCAATTGGTGGTTCTTTCGATTTCACTGGGAAGGTCCAAAGGGCCCGTGTTGCTACATCAATGATGGTGAGGAAGCCTATGTGTCCCTGACGACTCTTCTTCAGTGTCGGGAGAGGTTTATCACTGTTCGAAAGTATTYCCTTGAGGTTGGGAGGACCACTGACAAAGGATAGATCCATGTGGAGGGATTGCATAGGAATGAACTTTTCACGTGGTGGTTTCTTKTTGCCAGAGTATTTAGTCATTTTAGCCTTTTCACAGAATGGGCATTTGAAGTATGGGGTTGAGGTTGGCAGTGGGGGAATACCCTCTACTACTCTTTGTGTCTTGATTAGTGTAGACGGGGAGATGTGGCCGTATCGTTGGTGCCACAGTTCAAGATTCTTGAGAGMTTTAGATAGGCCAGTAGACCACGTTTTGGTGAGGGGTTTCGTCGTAGTGGTTAGGATCCGGTGTTGGGTTTTAGACGCCCAAAACGCCTGGAGTTCTCTTACAATGTGTTCGTTTTCCATGGTGTTATTGAGGAGGATCTTGTTCTTAGAGTACCAAAGGCCATTGTCCGCACGTTTAGTTTGGATAGATTCRATAGTTTGGTTGAGTTCATTAGCAAATCGTATTATGCCGTAGTTATTGATACTGCCATCCTGCGTGAACATGTAGAATCCTCGTGAGCGTTGGTAGTGGTCGGGGGAGATCACTGTTCCTGTCGAGGCCGGCGTGTACAGTGTGTGCCAACGCATRACTGTCCCTTGATCAGATATGATCTTTATATATCCTTCTCCATATGYGGAKAGTGTATTCTCGAGVGTGTCGTCTGCTGTGAATACCCCAACTGGTTCCGGGTTTGGGAACTCCGTGTAGTTATGGAGGATATCCTTGTTATTTGTAGCAGAGATATTGGCTCCTGTGTCTGCTTGAAGATGGCATGTCATTGTTGTGTTAATAGGAGCGTCATTGGGTGTCTGTGAGTGGAATGTTTTCACCTGTGAGTCCGTTGCAGTGCCGATGCGTATAGTGTTGCGCGTGTTCGTCCTATGTGTCATTGGCGTGACTCGTATGGCAGGCTTGCCTGAGTTGTATTCGGATGCTAATGAGTCCCTTTGTATTTCAAACGGGAGGAGGTAATTGTCATTGGAATCRAATGTGTGTAGTGTTTCAGGGCTAGCTTCGGTCTCAGCACATGGATAGCATTGGTCAGTTGGAAACGGGCAGGAGCCGTGTGTGAGCGTCTGGGCTCTGGTTACATGGGCACAGCSTCGGCATTGGTCTGTGTTAATGATTGTCTGGAGTGTCACTTTGCATGCCTGTGGTTGTCTTATGAGGGGAGTGGGATAAGCTGGCGTTGTTACTGCTGTTATTAGTGGGATCCCTGCCGTTGCTGTTGCTGTCGCTGGGGTTGTTTCACAGTGACGTAGGWTGTTCGTAGATGTGGTAGGATATGTTCCGGTTTTTCCTTGTCCCTGTGTTGAGGTTTTGTCTTGTCCCCCGTGGGGACCAGTAGTTAGGGTACTGGTTTGGTTAGKTTCCATCGTGGGTTGCATACTGTTTGCTACCRTTGTATCGTTGAGTCCTGTACTTGTTGTACTGGTCGCTACTGTTTCWTTAGTTGCTACCATTTCATTGTTTAGTCCTGTACTAGTAGGAGTATTGCGTAAGTTATTGTCAGTTGGATTTGACCATGGTGTTTGTGATCCCTGTGTCGTTGTCGCAATAGTGTGGATGAAGATGTCATTGTCGTGTGTTGTAGTGCGTGCCCTGGGGTATCCCAGCTTGCAGATTCGTAGGGGTGGCCGTGCCTCGCTAGAAACACGGCATGTGTCCTATTCGTCGGGGATGACGGCAGTGAAGAGGTGTGCAAGTTCCTCTCTTTCGGATTCATGTTCTGCTTCAGTCAGTGTTCGACCGTTCAGCTTGCTTTCGAAGTGCGTTACGACGTTCTTTGTGTTCATATTGTTGTGTTTAACTGCATTAGTGCGGAAATCGTCCGGRTTGTCGGCTGCATATTTCTGTGCAAAGTGTAGTTGAGCTCCAAAGCGACAGATTTGATCGCCTACATTATGTCCAAATGTATGGCAGCATTTGCATTGAACCTTGTTCTTGTATTCGAATTTTCGTCGATTGGTATTGACTTTGGTTATCACTGTTGGTGGTGATGAGTGTTTGGGAATTATGTCCGGGTTTTCTAGAAGGAAGTTGATGATTGTCGTGAGCTGAAGATGATCAGGTACCGGTTTGTTGTTCGCATCCTTCGTTTGTCGACGGTGTTCGTASAGCTGTCCGAGGAGGCAGCATCCTGCYGAGTAATTGTGGTTCCTCATGGTCTGGTATACTAACTCGTGGCATTGTTCCAGTTCTGTATAGTTGTGTTTATGGCTCAGTTTACGCGTACGGACGAAATCCTGTAATTTGCCTACATATGTGCCTGGATCGTCTGTTGTGGTCCACTCAGGGCCCCATCCATTCTGTGTTGGGCGAAGATATTCAAGGGAGTTGCGGGCCATTGCATAGAGGGCTTCATACCCCTGGCTCTTTAAGGCATATGGGGCAATTAAACCCCGAAGATGAGTGTGGGTCTGTGGGATTAGTCGGGATAGCCGACGATAGATGTATGTACTGATCTTCTGTATATTCTCAGTGGATTCCTTGTGAGTGGGAGGAAGGCAGGTTTCRAGAATGGGGAGATCTTCCAGGGATACRATAGGGAGGCTCTCAAGGCACATCATAGAGTGTAGGTCGTTATAGAGGGCTGTGAATTCCGTAGAGGTAAGATAACGGTTGRGTTCTGGGACTATGTTGTGGTCAAAGTCTTTGTATTCCATGGCGTGGATGGCTTTGCTGATCCTGTGGTTCTGGTTGTGTAGGATCTCTTCATCGAGGCGCCTTTGTTGTTTACGTGAGTATGCCATGCTAGATTTTGCATACTCCTGGAACTTAATATCACTCTCACATCGGTTGGTCCCTTCTTTTTCGCTGTCCGATGATGAAAGATTGCCGTCTTCTGGATCAGAGTCGCTTGGGTTTGGGTCCCCAGGGTCACCACCGGGGTCTGTTGTCAGAGGGAACATTTTCATACTAGGCATGGTGGCGTTCCGTGTGGTGTCCGCTGTATGTCGAGTACTCTTGTTATCTTGAGATCTGGCTTGGTGGTGAATGCTGTCACTGATGTGATGCTGTATGAGGTCTTTCAGTGCTGTGGAAGTGTTGACATACGAGTGAATGGTATCGTTAATYTTGGTTTGAAAGTCCTCAGAGGATACTATTGAGGATAAGGATGTTCGAATCTGTCCGTCTATAGTGTTGCTGACTGTACTGTCGGTTTCAATATGGTGTTGTATCGAGCGTTCAATATCAGATGTAGCTACTGCCTTGGTTAGTTCRATGGTATCGTGTGCTGAGGCGGCTGCTTGATCTATTGCAGCTGTCATATCCTGTTTATGCGAGGTGAGTCGCACAATGTGGTTATTACACAGTTGTTGGATGTTGTGTTTATTGTTGGCAAGATCCGTGTGAAGTTGTGTGAGTGTAGCTGAGGCTTGATCAGTGATCTCACGTTTCGCTTTTGCAATAACTGTATCCTTTAGACTTTGTACAAGGGCTTCCTTGGTGTCCAATTTGTCGGCAATGGTTGATTCGATTGCAGCCTCCATACTCCGTGTATGGCCGTCGATAACCTCAGTGAGCTTCTCAGTGATCTTAGTTTCGATAGTGTCGCTGACCGTATGGAKGTGAGTTATACTTTGATCAACTATMGCCTGTATYTGTTCTGTTATGTCTGCCGTTTTTAGTTGTGGGGACTTAGTGGTGATACTGCTGGCCTCATCATAGACACTGCRGAGTTGAATAGTCTCATTCTTGATGGATGTTAAGATTGATGTGGCTTTTGTGGTCCTTCGGTCGAGTGCCCAAGCGGTGTTTGCTGATTCTTTAATATCTTTACGGAGGGCATCATTGATCTGCATTGCCTGTGTGAGAGTTTCAGCTTGAGTACGGAGTTGCTGTTGGAGACTGTCGACTGTTGCGAGGGCTGTATTCAGGGCTTCTTTGGTTGTGGTGAGTTCATTGGTTGTCGAGGCAATGGTTTGTTCATGGTGTTGCTGTATGTATTGAATCCGTGAGTCCATTTGAGCAAGTTGTGTTTCAAATCGTGTGGYAAGCTGAGCAATATCCTGTGCTGTGTTTAAYGGTGGTGTAGGGGATTCAAAGCTGTCCTTGAGGGATTGTAACTCATTGTCGATGGTATCATAGTGTTGGTCGTATCCAGCTATCTTTTCTGACATGGTGTTGGATTCTATGGTTGCATCGTGACTATCAGTGCTTGCATTGCTGCTGTTTGTTTCTTGTTTTCGTTCATCTTCAAAGCGTTGCTGAAGATCGTCTGGTGCTAATGTGTCCGAGGAGTCTGAGTCGCTCGTCTGGAAGATAGAGTCCTGTGCTCTGTTGTCTTCCACTGTGTCTTCAGTAGGACTTGGGAGGAGGTGTTTTGGTGGGCGTGTTAGTCTGCGTTCCGCAACTGTCTCCGGTGGTGTCTCCTTTGCTGGGGGGAGAATCGTGTCCATGTGGGTAATGAATGACACACTGTATTKGTACCTGGAGAATGATGCTGTAGGTGTGTCATCCTTTGGGGGAATGGAGAAGTGATTGCGGTGGATTAGTTCCTTTAGTGTTTCTCCCAGTGCTGCAATTTTGTCCGTATCCTGGAGTTCCGGAGTATGAATGAGGGTTAAGTGGGCCCGAAAGGCCTTTGGTGTTGGAGGTTTCCGTGGTTTAAATTGGAAGAGGATAGTATCGTATATTTTCAACGTTGAGGTCTTGGGGAAGACCAGTTGGATGGCTCTGATTTCACGCTGGATAGAGCCGTGATACTGTAGCAGTTGAAGTTTCTTCGTTGATGGCCTTGTTCTTGTAGGGGGTGTTTTTACAAGGTATCTGCTCATGGGAGATGACTTCCCTTGGCGTGGTTTGTGGCCCTGTCTCCTGGGTGCCGGAGGTGTTTTTCTAGGAGTGTTTTTGGGCATTGTCGACTTTATGTTGTGAAGTATCGATCGATACAGTGTTGTTGAGGTTATCGTGATGTTGTTGGTGTCACGAYTCAGGGTTCTTGGTGTTCGGAGATTGCTGTACCRTAGGATCTACRTGATTTAGTACTGGGTTCTCCGTCGTGATTTTTCACTAAAGATCACGAAAAATACTCGTGTCGGAAAGCTGGAGGAGTTGTCTGTTCCTGGTGTCGTTCCCCGATACGAGGAGCAGTAAATCAGACTGCTGGTTAGACTTACTATGGATGATGGGTTGATGAGCTGAGGTAAGTCACTTGTTGCTCATAACCTGCGAAATATACGTGGCTCCTTATAGTCGCATAATGCGGTGTTTATAATAAAGAGTGAGTTTATTCACTATCTATTCGTGATTTAGCCTCACAGTACTGACCCTCTTAGAGCTGATCGTTGATCGGTGATAATTGATCGTTGATCGTTGATCGTTGATCGTTGATCATTGCCAGAGCCAGAGCAGTTTGCAGTTCCCATAGATGGATGGACGTCACAGTAGGTACCGTACGTACTATCGGTAGACAAACGAAAGGAGAAATTTTTTTTTGTGAAATTTTTTCCTGATTCGGGTACGAGTAGTACCTACTACTCGTACTGTATAAGTACACATATAAGTACATACGGTACCTAATACATACTCGTACGTAGTGCTCATACTGGACAGACTGCCACAGATACCTGTACCGGTACAACATCCCTGAGCGCGGTCATGAACTCTGATCACAGATCACTCATCTAACAACAACTTATGACGAAATCGAAAAAGTATGAAAAAAGAGATACCTCATCTTACTGTACCTAAGCTAAGGTACAGTAGGACTCGTTCTTGGTTCAGTACCGGACGGCAAGAACCACCGACGAATATTTCAGCATCACAAACGACATTTTGTTCGAAAGCCAAAGGTACTACTAAGAAGCAAAAATTGTTCGACAGGAGCACTTCACGCAAGCACTTTGTCAAGAAAATGAAAGACTATGTTGCCTGTCTTCCTACCCATAGGTTGCTGATTTTCATCGCAGTTTTTTGTTTCGTGATTCTAGACCAATGCAACGGATTAAGCGGCAAAACCAATTTGAATGCAACTCCCGAAGCTAGTAGACAAATTACTCATCGAGCTTCAGCGATCTTTGCTCTGATGGAGAGCATGAAGAGGAAAAATAAATTCGCGATTCGCGTACTCGAGCAAGACCCATCCTTTTTGGATTTGGATCAAAAGGATCGTGCTTTTGCTAGACTACTGTTGTCGACAGCGGAAAGGAGATTGGGACAAATCGATATTGTTATCGAAAGTTTTCAACGCAAAGAGAAAAAGAAGAACTCCAAAGTATGTTAAAGACCTAGTTAATGGTGAAGATGYACCGTGCGAGAAGATCTTTGGTATTCGATTGATGCCCACGGCTATGTTACCTCTGACGCACTACGTTATTTCTCCTTACCTTTGTCTCTTGTTAAAAAAAACACCATAACATTTAAATGTAATGCATGATGAATAGCCTCGGTTGTCCGAGATCCTTGTCGAGGCAGCACTTAGAATAGGTGCTGCACAACTCTTGTTCATGGATGTCCCTAAATATGCAGCAATTTATGAAACAGTCGAGTCTCTACGGCTGCATCCAAAAATCAAGGTGCCGTAAGTCAAGTCCTGTAAAATACACCCATCGATGTTCGGTCTATGTTTATCAACCAGACCATTTTTTTCGAASTGTTTGCATCAATAAAGTTCGATGTTATTTTTGTGTCCACCACTGAGATGTGTTCGATCTCATTTGACACGTCTTCCATGCGTTTTGTGTCGACTCGCCTGCAGAAAGTCACAGATTAGTTTTGCAAATGCTGTGCTTAGAAATATTGATAGAGAAGGAATTCCTGTGTTGAAAACGACTTCCTCCATTAATAATTTGGATTTGTGGTTGGCAAAACAATGGGTCAAACAATACGGTAAGGATACAACAGAGACAATAGTTGAAGCTGCCATGTCCCAGTCCCCAGTGTTCATCACTGTTAATCATGCGATTCAAGATGATGGCGAATACGATGATGATAGTTCAATGGCAAACTCTGCGATATACCAAGACCGAGTTATTGAACGATTGGAACAGATAAGAGATATTTTTTCGGCTAGCGATGATAAGGGCGACCTACTACCAGCAGAGTTACTTCCAGTTGGATCCATTCGGATACCAGATAATCTTGGTGGAGTTGTGTCAAAGTGGCCGCTATATGATGAAGGCGCATGGTGGGTTCAGGATGTTAGTGCGACATTGCCGGCAATAGCTCTTTTTAACAGCCTGTCCAGTAAACATGAAGAGCAACACGTACAAGATATGCATGTGGTGGACTTATGCAGTGCTCCCGGGGGTAAGACTGCTCAACTATGCTCGATGGGCTTTGGTAGTGTCGATGCCATTGAACTTAGTGCTAAAAGGAGTCGCTCACTTCGTCAAAATCTGAAGCGACTCGGAATGGAAGAAATTTGCAATGTTGTCGTAGAAGATGGGAGGGAATATGAGCCAGACGCTATGTCAGGTCCTGTTCGTGGAATTTTAGTTGATGCTCCTTGTAGTGCTACTGGTGTTGGAAGCCGACGTCCTGATGTTCTTCGGAAATCGATCGATATTACGGAACTTTCGGCCATCCAACGGGAGCTACTCGTCCATGCAGCAGACAATATTTTAGAGGTTGGTGGCGTACTGGTTTATGCTACATGTTCGTTGTTGAAGCAAGAAGGAGAAGATCAAATAAATTGGTTGCTTTCCGAAGTTGGATCCAACGCATCGAATGCACAACTAGAGACGATACCTTTTGCACCTGGTGAGATCCCAGGATTTGATGACTGTATCGACGAGAATGGGTGGCTTCGTGTCATACCTGGTGTCTTGCCTGGCTCATTAAAATTCTGTGATGGCTTCTTTGTAGCTAGATTAGTTAAAGTATCAAAATAGTATACACTTACCGTAGTAGAAGCAAYTGAGGGATAACTTTTGTAATTACTAGTACCACCAATAATTTAAAGCATGAGAAAAGATATAAAGTGAGTTCACCCGACAGTTTTCTCTGGATCAGTACTTACACTATCGCGGTTTGCTAATAGTAGTAGTCGTAGTGGTACGGTACGAAGGATTGAGACCACAGAAAAAACACTGCGTCAAAGAAACATTCGTCATWCCGGTAGAAAAAGTAAGTCTTCGTGAGAYAACGTCGAAGAAATGGAGGAGGCAGGAATCGAACCTGCGACTTGTCGCATGCAAAGCGACCACTCTACCCCTGAGTTACACCCCCTCTTTGGTCCMTTTCAASCCGACATTTTGTATATATWTTAAACCTTGTACTCCTAGGATAGGTTAAGATACAAACTAGTAAATGATGGAAAACAAATAAAAAATATGATAATAAGAAGATTTTCAATGTTTATGTGGTTGTTGCCAAATTTCTACAATATCAAAATAATTGAGACAGCAACAAGAACAAAAAGTTGGGTGAGTTTCTAGTAATTAGTAGTACTTCTACTAGAACAACAACACATCTTCTTGTTGATCTTGTTCTTCTTGTTCTTGTTCTTGTT
>CAACVS010000480.1:144400-167493 GCA_900660405.1 Pseudo-nitzschia multistriata
CACAGTACTGATTTCTCATAATCACAGAGGGTGGCTACTAATTTTGATCATGAGACTATCTCTGGTGATGCACCAAACCTGTATGACTATTTTGTCAACATGATTTCAACAATTAAATGTTGATAGATGGTGTGATGGATCTCCAACTACTAGTAGTAGTTGCTATTGATGGATGCATACACTGCTGAAGACCAATTTGAACAAGATTCTCTTCATGTTGTTGGCACAATAACAATAACAATAACAATAACAAAAACAAAAACAACAACAACAACAACAACAACAACAATCCAAGCCCCCAGTACCAAAACCAGACCTTTCCTTTGAAGAACAACACCTGGAGTATGTTGCATACTCACTTCATCTCAATGGATCTATCAAGCCACCAAATGGTCTGTATAGTAAAGAAGAGATTGATTCCAGCCATCCAGAGGAAGTCTCTTCCAAGTATCATGTCATAGTTGCAAGATGCATTGAACAGTCTTGCATTTATCCCCCTCATGCACTTGCCATTTCCAAACTTCGGCAAGTGCATCCTTGTTGAYGTGGTAACTCATTAGTTCTGTTCTGCTTTTGATTCTGTTAGAAATGTGATGTCATCAAGAATAGGAATTCTTGATGATCTCATGTGTAACATTTAGTATATGTAGTWTATATTCCCAGCATTTTCTCTCATCAATGTTTGGAACTTTACCACACATCCTTCCACCAAATATCCATATCAGCCCAATCCTGACAGAGGAAGCTTGAATGCCTTTAATAAACTCCTTTGCAGTATAATTCACTTTCCCATTAGAGTTGAGAAGAACTCAAGGAACCCAAATGATGAGTGGGAGAGAACACCAACAGAGCAGTTGGACTTCATAAATCATGTTGTACCTGGTGCTTCAAGGTCTAGTATATTCTATTATAAGGAGGAAGACAACATTAATAATCCCTGGGCTCAACTTGGAACCCTGCTTGATATATCATACAAGGAAGATACAGCATTTAGTCAAATGAATATCTCCAATTCAAGGAGAGCCCAGATGGAAAAGTTTCACAAAAGCATCACAGATGAGGAACCAGAGCCACTAATACAAGTCCTGCTGGAATGACAATATTGCAGTGTTGCAGCAAGGTTGTGTAGTATGGACATCAATGATGCTGCCTCTCAGAAAACAAGCTATACTATTCCAAAGAATGTTGGGGTTCTCTCTGCTGCTGTCTTGCCTGCTGATTCAAGCAAATCATAAACCTCCTCTTGCTGTAGTAGTAGTCCAGTCATGACATGATGCTCTGCTTGACCACATTCAGCAGCAATATATGGCAACAATGCTGTGATAAAAAAAAATCTTAATATTATATTTAACCTCGTGAACTAGAAGAGGCACTATATGGCCACCAGAACCATAGCTTACGTTAAAAAGAATGCTTCTAGCTGCTCCGAGGGGCGGCGCCTCCCTCCGATGAGGTTTTGTGGAGGCACGACCAAGTTCTATGCACACTGATACTAGGCCAATGACGGCCCAAGGCTAGACTCAGAGGACATGAAAACAATTGGGTTTGGATGGAYGAGAACCATGCCATTATCATTTCACAGGGCACTGCCAAGCCTGTAGGTTGAGGGTGCTCAAGCCTCAACCTGTAGGCCAGCACTGATGCAATGATCAAGGAAATATGTGCCAAGCACACTGCCAAGCCAATTAAGGCAAGACTGCACCACAGTGGGCGAGGACACATGTAGTCAAAAAGAAAAACAAAAAAAAAGAAAAGCCAAAAAGAAATGAAAAAAGGAAATGTCACACTTCTTTCGCCAATTTACAGCTGCTCCCACCCAAARAAGCAGCTGTTTGAGTATCTTCTTGAAGAAGAAACTGATAATAATTCCATTAACCCTGTCACCCCTGGTCAGGAGGTAAAATACTGGGGGTGTCGCTGTTTCTGTCCACAACAAAGGACAGGAACAGCAACAATTGTGACCGGAAGCGCTGGGGCTTCCAGTCCTTGAGAACTGGGRMTGGATCCAGGTGAGGCAAAKCRCTCAGCTGGATTAACTGGTGGGGTTTGTGTTATTGTATTCCGGCACAAATGTCRGAAACAACAACAACAACGTCGTGACCGGAATCTTCTTCCGGTCCGTGAAATACTGGAAATGCATGGAGATGTTGCTGGGGAATCTTCTGTGAAAAAYTGAGTATGATATAGCATATACTCCAGGCGTTGTTCTTCAAAGGAATAGTCTTAGTTGAATACTGGGGGCTGGGGATGGCGTTGTTGCTTTCCGGCACGAATGCCRGAAACAATAACAACATCATCGTGACCGGAATCTTCTTCCGGTCCGTGAAATACTGGAAATGCATGGAGATGCTGGGAAATCTGCTGTGAAAAACTAAGTATGATATAGCATATACTCCAGGCGTTGTTCTTCAAAGGAATAGTCTTAGTTAAATACTGGGGGCTGGGGATGGTGTTGTTGCTTTCCGGCACGAATGCTGGAAACAATAACAACAACATCGTGACCGGAATCTTTGTCCGGTCCGTGAAATACTGGAACTGCATGGAGATGCTGGGGAATCTTCTGTGAAAAATTGAGTATGATATAGCATATACTCCAGGCGTTGTTCTTCAAAGGAATAGTCTTGGTTGAATACTGGGGGCTGGGGATAGTTGTGTTGTTGCTGTCACAAATGCCAGAGACAACAACAGCAACAACAACATCGTGACCGGAATCTTYKTCCGGTCCGTRAAATACTGGAAMTGCATGGAGATGCTGGGGAATCTTCTTTAAAACTGAGTATGATGTAGCATATACTCCAGGCTGGTTCTTTGATAGGTCTTGGTGTTGGGGTTGGTGTTATTGCTCTCCGGCACAGATGCCGGAAACAACAACAACAACGTCGTGACCGGAATCTTCTTCCGGTCCGTAAAATACTGTGGGAACTGCATGGAGATGTTGCTGCGGAATTTTCTTGAAAAACTGAGTATGATATAGCGTATACTCCAGGCGTTGTCTGTCAAAGGAATAGTCGTGGTTGAATACTGGGGGCTGGGGTTGGTGTTGTTKCATTCCGGCACGAATGCCGGAAACAACTTCAATACCAAAAGATACAGCAGTACTTCCGGAGGAACAAGGGAGGGTTCCACCAGCTGGGGCAAACTAACACCACCAGCTGGGGGGCATCAATATACTTGGAATAGGCTTGGTTACATTGCTTAGTTGAATCTGGAATGCCAAGGAGGAGGATTCTCCCCTTCGGAAGGGGATGTCACCATAGTGTTCGGATGCCCGAAGGTGCTGTTCAAGTAGGAATGTACGTAGGAATCAGTAGGAATTCTAGGTGATAATTTTCGTAAGCAAAGTGTAATTTCGTGCGTTTGAAAAAATTCGATTTGAAAATTATGGCAACAATGCTGTGATAGATGACAATTATCATCATCTTACTAGCTGTGGTAGCTGTGGTAGCTGTTATGGCGAAGATGACAATGAAGATCTTTAGCAGTGATTGAGGGTATTGTAATTGTTACTATGTGTGTACTAGTAGTACTACTTGCAAGCTAGTAGTACGTCACACAAACCGATATAATGGTGATTTAAGTTTCCTRCGTGCATGAAAACAAATTCCTGCGCATGTTTTTTGATGCTCAGATTAGAATCTCATGGCCCTTTTCCCTGGAACATGTTCTCGCACCCTTTGTTTCTCAGCACAAATTYCATGCCCTTTTCTAGGGTTTGTACTGTTTTCTATTGTCGTCATTCATTTTCTCATTACAACATCTAAAATATCATCATTTGACATTTTTCTTATATTTTCTTTCAGAATCAAAGCCATTGTATTGGTTTCTCTTTTGGTGTTGCCAACATTCTTTTACCAACGAAAGAAACTATGCGTCTCTTATCTATTCTGTTCRAAGGTTTGTCTTTTCTTATTTTGGCATTTTCTATTTTTGTTTGACGTTCAACAATTTTTGTTTGGAAACCAATTTTTGCCATATCCCATTTGTATTTTTATATTTCTATTGTTTGTTTGTAGTTTGTTGTGATATAATATTTTAATAATTTTCAAATTTATACTGGTAGGCCCAACAATTCTTCCGCATTTTTAAAGATACTGGCGTCCCACAYTTCCGTGACATCAAACTTCAATTCCTCTTCCTGCAGTTTTCTTTTCTTTCTCTCTCTTTCCTCTCTTTCTTCACCTACCAATTCTCTGTAGTGTGCCATTAACACCATTTCAATTGTTCTTGAACTTTCTTCTGCCCTTCTTTTTGTTATCTCTTTCACAAGCTTTATGAACAACATTTGTCCCTCTATGCTCCAGCCTTCCTTGCTTCCTACCCTACTGTCTGTGAATTGTTTTTGTAACTTCTTTCCATTTCCTGAATTATTCCAAGACTTGTAGTTGTTGAACAAGAACAAGAGTGCRAAAGCCTCATCTGAAGTGCTAAATATTTCACTAACTGTTTTCTTGTGTCTTTTTCTCTTAACAAAGTCGTTTTGTTTTGGTGATACTGCTCCCAATACCTGTCTCACGAAATACTTGAACTCCGGTGTGTGTTTTTTCTCCTGTATTCTGGGTTCAACACAAATGACRATTTGTCTTTGCTTTCCGTTATGAAACATTTTCCTGTGAATGTAGGCGGAACGACACCATTTTGTTGTTGTTTGAATGTATGAAGGACGGAAGAATGGAAGGAGATTGTTTGATTGATCTTGTCTTATCAGTGTTTTGCATGCAGCACCTCTCTTCTTACCCTTGTAGTTTTTTCAAGCCAGTGTCTGAGCGTTATGTCTGCACGCAGTTACTGCCCCGTTGATCGTTCCCGCCCAACGACCGGCAGACATTACTAGGCCCTCTGGTGGATTTTCCCCACCAGTACTTTCCTTTACCTGTTTTTTCACTATGTTTTCCACGACAAAATCATTTACCGGAAACTTCGTGTGCTTGAACAAAATGTTCCTCACATAATTTGTCAGCGCTTGTTTTAAAACAGTCTCTACATGCCCCAGTCTTATGTCACTAGCGACCACAATTCTCTCCTCCTGTTCTTCATTATTGCGGACTAATTGTGTTGAAGACATCTTTGATTGTTTGCTGCAGATCGAATTACAATCGATTTTCTGTAATACCTGCATCGTGATAGTGTTTTTATTGTAATAATTGTTTTTCTTTGTTAGTTGCTATCATAAAAATATCACATCCACTTGCAGGTCATGTGTTACGTCCTCAGCTTACCTAAGTTACTCACTCAAAAATGATAGTGTATATAACCCGCCCTAGTAGTAGTAATACTTGAAGTCTCACAAAATTAATGTGAAATCAATTCTGTGCCAGGAATTTCAATTTTTTTGGTGTTGGTAACAGTGATGTCACTGTGAATTGGGCGCAAACTTTTACCCGCCACTACTTTTCCTTGCTATCGGGCCAACTTTTTCTGCCCGTCAATAACTTTTTTTGGCGCGTCGTCCTCTTTCCTGTAGATTCTAGTATTGTTTTAACGAAACACCAAATTTAGTACGCATGTAATTCTACTCTCTTCAAATTAAATACATATCAGACTGAGTTCATTCACTATTTAATTGTGATTTAATCCAACCGCCCGTCGGATCAATAATCAATGGTTCCTTTCACTGGTAAAGAATTTTTGTGTCACTTTAGAATCCATTATAATTCCCGTACATTTTCATGTATTGATTTCACATCATCTGTTTTCAAATTTCCAATCTTATATTTGAATCCTTTGTTGTAAACCAACTCAAATTTGCTCCATGGATCTAATGAGAATGGAATTCTCAGTTTTGTCCGTTTCATGGTTTTTGTTTGTTCATTCAATTTGAAACCCTTTTATGATATTCGAATTGTTTGTCRGAACCCAACTCAAAAACGCACAATAGACCAACTGAGAACAACGTTCCCAGATATGACCGTCTCCTTTTTCTTGCCAATTTGTCTTTTGCCCCAACGTTTCTCATGTGTCTAAAAAGCCGTGTCATTATGGTATAATGAATCGTGATGACGTGTYCTTCTTCCAAAGTATCAGCAGCTGGCAAACGAAGTGCCGGTGACATGCCCCTAACCATCCATCCATTGTTGAACATTTTTCTAATGAATGATCCTGACTCCATATCATCAGAGGGAAATCCTCAGTTTATTGTCATCCCAAAGGCCTTGTTTACCAAACGTCTGAAAAGGTACAATTTTCCCAAAAGATGGGACGAGTTTCAGGATAAATTGGACAAAGAACAAGTTTCTATTGAGACAATGGCTGTGGACAGGTTGGACAAATCCGGAGACACTGGTAGTCTTGTATCTCCGGAAACAATGTCCAAGTAGTAGTACATGAATGCTGTCCACAGCTTTTTCGAATGGTACTTTCGTCATGTCAAACTTCCTCTATCCAAGGATTTAAATGGTGCCTTTTCTTATGACCCAACTGACAGAACATACTTACACAAATGCAACGCTTATGTTGAAGAAATGGAGATGTTCTTTGCCAATCTCTTGGGTGATATGGCCCTYCKGCACTTGGTGGACTCCAAACAGTTTCCRAATATCCTGTATCAAAAGAGGTGGGATATGCTTCTCAAACGTGATGTCAGTCTGTTATCCGATCCCACAGATTCTGTCAATCTCATTCCATGCGAACAACTTGATGGTCCATTCTTGAACTCTAAAAAGAATYATCTGACTCCATTGGGTGGTTGGCTAAGGTCCTTGTGGTGAAACTTAAATTTGCCAAATGGCATCAAGGCATTCACGTCACTTTCTCTCGAGCACTGTCATGAATCTGTGTTCTCTCACGAGAAATTCTACACGTACTTTCTCCCCAAGTTAGTTGAGTGCAGCTTTGTTGTTCCCAAGGAGAGGAGTCTTGGAAATGGAGTGGACAGTGTTTGTTGAGTGGACGTTGCTAATGTAGTACATGGAATGGTTGTATTCCCTTATAAGGAACCTGTCTTATCCATGCTTTGCAGGTATCAATCTCGTGTCACCAAAAACTACGACATCAAAATTTTGCATGGAATCAACCCCAAGGTTCGTCCTTCCACTACCTCAGAACAATGCAGCAAATTCACTGTATCTGTGCCCAACAGTTTAGAGGATGTCTCTCATTTGCTGTCTCAGTGGAACCTCGATCAGTGCGCTCACCACCAAGGAGGCCATCACCCCCTGCCTGGGAACATCCAAATGTTGGTGACTGTTGACCACGATTACATCTACAGTGCAAATGGTTTGTATGACGACAACAAAAAGGCCAAGTTCAACACTAAAATATTTGGTAACCAACGGCTAAGTTACAAAGGCATTTTTGACCAAATCACCACCACCTTCTGAACTCACTGAAGTTTGGAAAAGTCCAAACTCAACAAAGCAAAGYGCAGRTTGATTGTCAGCTGTGGTTATTCCAACAATGAGTACACCTGGAATACACAACCATGCACCGCAGAACTTAATGCTTTTTCTGATACTTCCATCTTGTTTGATAAGACCTCAAAGTTGAGCCTACCCACTTATTTGTTTAAGCATTATGATACTACCCGCACATCTGACTCAATCATCTGTCTTGGTGAAATTGCAAAATCCCCTAAATTATTTTGGAACACAATCATGTCTCTGAATCAAACTGGCATCTTGGGCGGTAATCTGTATCTTCCCATCACACGTGACTTGATGGCGTGTCTTGTTGACGATCCCGAAAGATTGAACCATGCCAAACTCAATGCCCGTCTCTTACTAGGTGATGCAGAACTGACAGATGTATCTGCCCCCAACCACCCTGATCACTTGGTTGAAGCTCCTATTTTGCTGCAACACATCCGCAGCCCGAAGTTCATGAAATATTCTATGAGAGATATATCTAGTTGGAAAATGTTCAAGGCTGTAGCTGAAAAGGCAAAGAGAGAGTCGGGTTTTGTGAATTACTTCAATGACAACACTGAGCTAGATAGYGAATGGGGCTGGGTTGTATTCGAAAAGGCACCTCCAGATTGCCCTAGTTTCTCCTTCAAACCTCCATGGGCTGTTTTTGCGGACAAGAAACGGGCCCTTTTGCAGAATAAATCCAACCCAAAGTCTCACCTCGTGGACCCGGCCAGTATCAATGCTGTCGTCTATTTGGAACCTGTTGTTGCGGTGGCTGTTGCCACCCCTGCTTCTCCCAAGGCTTCCAAAAGGGTCGGCCCTGATTGAAAAACTCCTCAGAAACCCAAAGGTATGAAGAAAGCGGTAAACAATGAAGCGTGTTTTAYAAAAACCTCTGTTTGGATCCATAAGGGCGTTGGGCTGAAGTTGGTTTTGCCAAAGCCAACTAGATCTCAGGCTCAACACGAGAGTCTACTTGAAGTATTTCTCGATGAGGAAGATCCTGACATTATTTTTCCTAGGTTTGGCGTCGGCGACGAAGTTTTTGTTGCCTATGATGGGTTTGATGAAAATGGCAACAGAGAAGCTGTTAACGAGTTTGGTATAGTTACTCAGTACGGACAATGCGTTGTCACAAACAATGAAACAAGTCCAGCTTASAGTGTTCTTTTTGGAAACAAAAGTACCCAACCATCATGGTGTCCATACGATTTGGTTCACCCAAGTGACAAGAATGGCACATTCAAATTCAATAYGCTGTTGGATATCCTCTCGCTGAATAAAGATGACCCTTCAAAGACAACCACCAAGAAGAAAAAGTGACGTTACTGTTTTAACGTATAATATGTTTATGATCCATGTTTGTTCCTGTTCAATTCTATTCGTGATAGCAATCAATGACAGCAGTTAGTACCAACGCACTAACACTGTTCTTATGTACACTGGTGTGTTGATGAACAAGAATGCTAGTTGTAGTAGTAGTAGTAGTAGTAGTAGTAGTAGTAGTAGTAGTAGTAGTAGTAGTAGTAGTAGTAGTAGTAGTAGTAGTAGTAGTAGTAGTAGTAGCTCTTATGTTCATGTCAAATCTTTGTTTGCTTCACAATTTCATCCCAATTTCATTCTTAGGCTGTTTGCCTAAAAATATTAGTAAAAATCATTGGAGTCGAAAAAAAAATACTAGAATAGTTTTTTGTTGACTGGAATTTCCAATGGAAAAGGGAGTCTGAGGGGGTGAAAACACTACAAATCTGGTAATAAGAAGTTATTTTTAATGTAGAGGGTAGTAGTACAAAATGAATGGCTGATTCTTAGAGAAAATAGAAAGTTGAGGGAATGAGGAGATGCCCCTTATTTTAGTCATAAGATTACATTTCGACTTCCACTTACAGCGAACCGCAAAAGACCTAATTGTTCTTGGGTCTGTCCTTGGCCTCAAATTGAAAATTTTGACCAAAAATGTACTTGATGGCATCCCCACTTACTCTTCGCTCCAAGCAGCAACGTTTAATGAGCCTGCGTAGTTCAGTGCGGGACGTACAAGGTACCGTACTTTACGTACTGGTCACGATAGATCGTTGTTTTTCTTGGCACTTTTGATTCGTGCCACTAACAATTGGGAACGACTGGGTTCTCAAAGATCTCCTTCTTCGCCGCTATTACAGTACGGTAAGTACGTACCTTCTACCACGTACGGTACGTACTGTAATAAGTACTTACCGATTTGAGAATTTGTTCTGTTCTCTGCTGAAGGGTTGGTACGAGAATCGCACAATTAGAACGGTTTGGAACCCAGATAGTCGTTGTAACCGAAGAGCTTCAACACCAATCACATTTCTGCTTGGTAACGTCGACGTTGCAAAAACAACATTCGAAATGCTTCGAGTACAGTTCTTTGGGAATAAGATCAGTGTTCCAAAGAACAACAGAATATTACAATCAAGCCGACCATGCGTGTGATTCTTGCCAACAGGTTTCGGCACCGAAGAATGGTAGCAGCAGCAATGATGACGTCTACGCGTGCTCAGAATTTTGATTGCGAGTGTAAACTATCTTTTTCTTCGGCAGTGTCATCGCCGAATGATCATACTCGGAACATGCTATTGGCTACGTCTGCAAGCACGCGGAGTTCAAGGCTCTTATCTACGACGGCATCCAAACATGAGAGGATAGACAATGATATTTTGCAGCAACCTGCGATTAAAATTGTCGAGGTGAGTCCCCGAGATGGTCTACAAAACGAGCCCCCACCAATTGTATCAGTAAAAGACAAAATCGAATTCATTAGTAAATTGGATAACGCAGGCTGTTCGAATATCGAGGTGGGAGCACTCGTATCACCCAGACTGGTTCCCCAAATGAGCGGCTCGTCAGATATATTGAAGGCTCTTCGAGAAAAAGAACACGAAAAGGAACTGTTGGACACCAAGGTCAGTAGGAGACCAACCTATTCTGTCTTAGTCCCGAATCTCGAAGGCTTACAGCATGCATTGGTGTCAGGGCGAGGAGTAATAGACGAGATTGCTATTTTCAGTGCGACGAGCGACGAATTTACCAAACGAAACATTAATGCGACAATTGACGAGTCGATTGAACGCTTTCAGGTTGTCATAGATCATATACAACAAGACTTCGATAACGGGAGCAATAAGCCCCCTGTAGTCAGAGGCTACGTATCGACAGTTATTGCATGCCCTTACCAAGGGATGATTGAACCCAAGCAAGTTGCTCATGTTGTTGAACGGATGTTGGATTTAGGCTGCCACGAAGTTTCTTTAGGGGACACTACAGGAGTGGGGACACCTTTGTCAACCAGACGAATGTTAGATGAAGTTCTGGTGAGCACTGCGTAAAACGAAATTCTGAATGGTGGAAGGAAAAATTATATTTTTCGTGGAATTTGCTTGATCTAAATTTGCATACAGATCTTTTTTACCAAAACTCAAATGTTTTTACACTAACCTTTGCCTTTTTATGCAAMTTCTACGATGACAACGACAATGACGCAATAAATAGAATGTTGCACAGCCATTCCAGCTGGCCATGCACTGTCATGACACATATGGACAAGCGTTAGCCAATATTTTGG
Organism: Pseudo-nitzschia multistriata; assembly: GCA_900660405.1. Classification (NCBI taxonomy): domain Eukaryota; phylum Bacillariophyta; class Bacillariophyceae; order Bacillariales; family Bacillariaceae; genus Pseudo-nitzschia; species Pseudo-nitzschia multistriata. The sequence goes on from CAACVS010000480.1 coordinate 155,330, forward strand.
TTGGTTTGGAAAAGGAGATTTATACAATAGACTCTTCGGTTGCAGGGTTGGGGTGAGCACCATTTTTTGTTGGTCATTTGAACTCATAGTGGATTAGTCTCCTGCAAAACTAACTTTTCAAAACCTCCTTTTACTTCTTTTTCTACTAGGGGTTGTCCGTATGCCAAGGGAGCTTCTGGAAACGTTGCTACAGAAGATCTACTGTACATGTTGTAAGTAATTTTATTGTGTTYGCATTTGCCTTTCTGAAAAAATGTTGTTTGTGTTCTGTTCCTCATTTAATTCTTATTGCATCATTGTGTATTTCATGAAGGCATGGTATGGGTCTCTCCACTGGTATTGATTTGAATAAATTATTGGAAGCTGGGAAGTTCATTTGCAATGCATTGAACAACCGCCCAACTCAAAGTAAAGTGGCAAGAGCTCTGGATTGCAAATAGAGTCATTGTATACAAATAGAATATTTTCTGCTCCTATCATCTGTGACTGAAAAAAATTCTTCTAGGTATGCAGCATGATACTTCACTGCTACTCCCGCTACTGGTAACTGTTGCTGTTGATTGAAACAAGAAGCAAGGTAATATATGAACCAGATGTACTCCCCAAGCCCCAACAAACACACTGTCTTTTGACAACAATATCAAAAATTGGATCTTTATTAATGAAGTCACTTTTATTAACAAAGGAAGTAATAAATTTAATTATTCTGTTTATAAAATTTTATTATTGTACTAATAAATTATTAATAAAATTTTACTAAGCCAGAAATAAAACATTAAAAAAATTCTTATTAAAACATTCATACAGCAGTAGTATTTGAATAGTACTGCAAACAGCTACATAGAACAGCAGCAGCAAGAGCAGAAAAACATGCAAGGAGCACATAATTTGCAATAATAGCAGCCAGTAGCACCAGCACAATCAAAAATACTCACCACTAGTAGCAATGGATGCAGTGATGATTGAAGATATCATATGTGAAATTGTTCAATGTCTTGCTGATTGTAGTATTGAGTGGAACAATCAGAGTATGGTTCACCGCATAGCTAGCCTTTTTGGTGTTCCAAGCACAGTAATTGCTGATCTATGGAATTGTATTGAGGCCTCATTTGGCAATGACAAGCCAGGTGCTAAACCAAAACACCTGTTGTGKGGGCTCCTATTCCTCAAATTGTATGCAATATCAGAAGAGCTCGACTGTTTAATAGTTGGATGGCCCCACAGTGGTACCTCCCAGAAGTGGTCCTTGTATTTTGTAAGGAAGATCTTTGACCTTCAGGCAGATGTGATTATGTGGGAAAATAGATTCATTCTCCAACAACAGTTTGCAACAACTGGCAAGTACCATCTGCCAAGGACATAATTTTCAAAACAATTTTTTTCAAACACATGAAATTACACTTTGGTTCTGAAAATTATCACCCAGATTTCCTACTGATTCCTACCTACATACATACCTGACCAGCACCTTCTGGCATCAAAATTCCAAACCCACCATGGTGACATCCCCTTCCAAAGGGGGAAACCCACCTCCCTAGCTCCATCCAAGCAATCTAACCAAGCTATTACATTGATAATCAAGACTATCCTTACTGATATCATCCATCCTGCCCCCAGCCTTGGCTGACTCTATCCCCTGTTCCTCCGGAAGTACTTGTACTGTACTATATCTTCTGGTATTTAAGTTGTTGTTGTTGTTTCTGGCATTCAAGCCAGAAAGCAACAACAACAACAACAACAACAACAACAACAACAACAACAACAACAACAACAACAACAACAACAACAACAACAACAACTCCAGCCCCCAGTATTCAATCAAGACCAATCCTTGAAGAAGAAAGCCTGGAGTATACGCCACACTATACTCAAAGATTCTCCAGCCTTATCCCCGTGCAGTTCCAGTATTTTATGGACTGGAAGAGTTGTCTGGTCACGTTGTTGTTGTTTCCGGCATTYGCGGTTGTTGTTTCCAGCATTCACGCCAGAAARCAACAACAACAACCCCAGCCCCCAGTCTTCACCTTTTGAGAACAACGCCTGGAGTGTATGCTACACCTACTCAGTTTAAAGAAGATTCCCCAGCCTTATCTCCATGCAGTTCCAGTTATATTTACGGATCAGAAGAGTTCTTGTCCAGTCACATTGTTGTTGTTGTTATTTCCAGCATTTGTATCGGAAAGCAACAACAACAACCGCAGCCCCCAGTCTTTGCCTTTGAAAAGCAATGCCTGAAGTATATGCTACACCTACTCAGTTTAAAGAAGATTCCCCAGCCTTATCTCTGTGCAGCTCCAGTTTTATTTACGGACCAGAAGAGTTTTCCGGTCACGTTGTTGTTGTTGTTCTTGTTATTTCTGGCATGAATGCCGGAAAGCGCTAACAACAACCCTAGCCCCCAGTATCTAACCAAGACCTATCCTTTGAGGAACAACACCTGGAGTTTATGCTACACCATACTCAGTTTACTGACAAGAAGATTCCCAAGCCATATCTCCATGCAGCTCCAGTTTTATTTACAGACCAGAAGCATTTTCCTGTCACATTCTTGTTGTTGTTGTTGTTGTTATTATTTCCAGCATTTGTGCTGGAAAGCAACAGCAACAGCAACAACAGCAACAGCAACAGCAACAGCAACAGTTCTCAAGGATTGGAAGCAGCAATGTTTTCTGGTCACAATTGTTGTTGTTTCCAGCATCTGTGCCGGAAAGCAACAACACCAACCCAAGCCCACAGTATTTAACCAAGACCTATCCTTTGAAGAACAACGCTTGGAGTATATGCTACACTGTACTCAGTTTAAAGCCGATTCCCCAGCCTTATCTCCATGCCTTTCCAGTTTTTAGTATTTAYGGACTGGAAGAGTTTTCCAGTCACGTTGTTGTTGTTTCCAGCATTTGTGCTGGAAAGCAACAATAACAACCCCAGTCCTTTTTTTGGCATTGTTTCTTCTTTTTGATTTTTTCTTTTTGACTACTCCACTACATGTGTCCTCGCCCACTGCAATGAGACTTGCTTTAATTGTCTTAGCAGACCCAAAGCCCCAGTGCTTCTGGTCACAATTGTTGTTGTTTCTGTCATTTGTGTTGGACAGCAACAACAACAACCCCAAGTGTTTAACCCTGTGACTAGATTTGTTGGTTTATCCCTAGTAGTTTGTTCTTTAAGAGGATGCTCAAACAGCTGCTCCTTTGGGTGGGCTCAGCTGTGCTTTTGTGAAAGAACTGAAACGTTTTCCTTTTTTCTTTTTGGCTTCTCTTTTTATTATTTTTTATCTTATATTTTTGACTACTCCACTACATGTGTCCTTGCCCACTGGGTAGCCCTTGCCTTAATTGGCTTGGCAGTGTGCTTGGCAGACATTTCCTTGATCACTGCATGTGGTGACTTGCCTTCGGGCTTGGCAGTGCCCTTTGAAATGATAATGGCATKGTTCTCATCCATTCAAACTGTGACTCAATTGCTTTTATGTCCTCTAAATCCAGCCTTGGGCCTTCATTGGTCTGTCAGTGTGCATAGAACTTGGTTGTGCCTCTACAAAACCTCCTCAGAGGGAGGTGCTGCCCCTTGGTGTAGCTAGGAGCATTCTTCTCCCTAGGCTGGAGGGGCTCTGGTTCTGGAAATATAGTCCCTCTTCTAGTTCACGAGGTTAAATATAATATAATATTAAGATTTTTTTTACTATCTGCCAAGGAAATATTTCATGATGTCTTTCAATTGGACAGATTGCCCATGCTACAAACCATATCCATTCAGCACTGACATGTATTCAGAAAAGTTCAATGATGCAGCTATTCACTACTATGAAGTTGGAATATGTATTGCAACAAGTTGCATTGTCTGGATTAATGGCCCCTTTCCTGCAGGCACTTCAGAGAAGAAAATCTTTGACAGTGAGGAGCTTACATCAAGGCTTRAGGACTGGGAAATGGTTGAAGCTGATAGTGGACTGAAGGGAAGAACACTTAAAGTACAGACACCAAATCAGGGGATAAACACCAAGCAATGCAAAAGAAATAAATCATCAGGGGATGCCATGAAAATGTGAATGAGAGAATCAAGATATTCAATGTGCTTGATTCCTCTTTCCATCACACTGAAGGCAGAGACAGTGACACAATGATAGGAAATCACAGAATGTACTTTGCAGCTGCTGCAGTAGTCACTCAGCTGAAGCTTGAGCAAGAAGGGGGTCTAGCTCATATCAACTACAGCATCTGATACTTGTAGTGCAAGAAAGAAGAAGCCTCCACAAWATAGCATAGATTTTCTGTAGGATAGAAACCTGTTACACCACCACTGCAGGTGTAGATTTGTCACCTTAGCAAACAAACACCTACATTGAAACAGTTTCCATCAAAACAACTAACACCTCTATCCCCTCTCCTGTTCTGGCTTGTGCTGCTCTTGAGGTACAGAGGTACAAAAAAGTATTGGTTTGGTGTATTGTTATATACATGGTTCTACGCTCTAATTTTCACTGCTGGTGTTTTGTTGCTGTTGTCAATTTGACAAGAACTTTGAAATCTCTGACTGCAATTCTATGACACCCCTTGTCAGTGTTGCCACTGGATCAAGCTCTCCAGTTGATCCAAATTGTTCATCCATGGACATGCAACTTGTAAGCAAAGGAGTCCCTTGCTGTTCTTCTTGCAGTCAATCAATGTCAGTATCTCCTTTCTGCTGAGAGACAAGTATTTGACCTGAGTTGTGAGGAGGAAATTTTGTGAGTCGTTGTTCCATATTGTTAACAGGAATTATGAGGAACAGCAGTCAGTACAACAGCTGATAAACCATTGTTCTTTTTGCTAATTCTCTTTGGCTGTTTCTTTTTCTTCTTTTTTGCTACAGCAAGAAGCTTAGTATCAGCATCCTCTTTGCACTGCTGCTCCTTCTTCCCACCCTCTTTGTTGCGCTGAGCCTTYTCAGCAGTGTCACAGGCACCATCATCATTGATTTTTTTGCCACATGGTTCATAGAATATAGGAGCTGATTTCCAATGCTCATGTGTCACTTTGTAATGTCGCCAGTGCTCTGTAGAAACAGTTCTCTTGTTATCTCAACCTCCCCTGTCTTTATGTAGATCCAGTAGAATTACATTACAAGCTGCTCAACAGTTAATGGATTGTGATACAACTTTTCCAGTGAATGTCTCTTCTTGATTCTGCTTTTTGCTCCAACCATCCTTGCCATCAAGGACAACTAGTGGCTAAGAAGTAAAAGTAGTGATTGCTTTGATCAATGGTGGATTTGTGTGATGATAATAGCAGGATTACTTTGTGTACTGTTTTGTGTTACTGTAGTACATTGTGTTGAAACTATTTCTCACAACGATTGGAAGGCAATTTATGCATGAGATGATGATCAGAAGAAGGTCATCTTATTGTTGTTTTTGCAATTTAGCTTTGGCCCTGATTGAGCATGAGATGATGATCAGAAGGTGTCCATCTTTATGCTGTTTTGGAAATTCAGATTTGGGAGGTGTCCATCTTATTGTCGTTTTTGCAATTTATACTGGCACGTGTTGTGCATGAGATGTTAATCAGAAGGTGTCCATCTTATTGTTGTTTATAATTTGGATTCAACATGCTGCCCTTCACCTGACTGCAACAAGGGATAACAAGAGACCCAAAATAGGTAGAGGTAGAAATAACAAACAAGTTGCCCAAAGTGCTCACCAGGGAGCTGCTGGTGAAGAACAAGGATTGGAGGGTGGTACTTGTTCTCCAACCATCTCAACAAGAATTACCACTACAAAGGCAATTGTTGATGGCACCCCCCATGGATTACTTCCCTGTGCTGATTCTTTTTGTAGTGGTGGGACCTTTGGTTCTTGTTTTACCATGACAAAAGAGGAGGAACAGAAGGAGTTTGAAGGTTTCAAGAAGGCCAAGGCCAATAATGATAGCAATATTGTCATGGTTATTTCTCAGAACAGGGAGAAGGAATTTCCAAACTACTGCAAAGAGTTGTGGTCTCCAAGCAGTTGAAGTAGAGGCTCAAGAAAACTTGGTTTGCAAGCATTAAGTCTCTGGACAAGAAGTTTGTCCCTCACATTCAGAATGCCATTATTGAAAAGAATTGCTTTGCCAAACCCATGGAAGTTACAACCCAAGATTTTGAAAAACAGCTCAAAACAAAATGCCAAGAGGCTTGGCAAGTCTGCATTATAGCAGTCAAACTTTGGCCAGGAAAAACTAGTGAGGTGGGGTATTCTTATCTCAACCAGGAGAGAAAGTGAGGAGTAACCATTGCCTGGCCCTCATCACAAAATTTCTTTTTTTGTTTGCCATGGTTTTGTTGTATTTACAGCTTATATGAAAGGTTCCCTTTCTCCCAATGAAATTGTTCCTGATAACTTTCCAGGAGCTGTTGGATTGGTGAACAACAGAGATTGCCCTGGTTTGGAATGGACCCTTAGTAAAGAGTATTAGCAACACCAGGAGAGATTTGCTAGTGGTGGGGCAATTCAATTTTTTTGTCACAAAAATATTGTCTGCCATCAGCTCAAGCTGCACCAAATTTAAGGAACATGAGCAACATATTCAGTGTTTTAGATGAGGCTTGGTGTTCTACTTCTACACAAGGAATTTCATGTTTGTTGGGTGAACCAYATTGAAAGATTGTTGGACAAGAGCATCCCAAAAAGAAAAAAATGATATTGCAATCCAAAAAGTGGATGCAATGAGGGTTGGATCAAAGAAGGAAAACAATTGTTCCAACATCTTTGTCAGGAAATTGAATTGCTACAAAACCAACCACAAGCATGCAAGGTTATCAAGGAGTCACTTCAAAAGATTTTTGAAGAAGATGGTGTTGTCAACATCAATAGCAATGTTGGTAACAGCAGTGAGGAGGAGTCAATACTACATCTACCCATATATTAGGGATGAATGGGAAATCACCAAGGGTGAATTGGGACACACATAGGCCCAGGAGGACTAAGGATTATCCATAATATCTCTATCTCTTGTGCCTAAAAACCTTCGCCMCAGTGGTGCTGAATTTCATGTGAACCATATCTGTATAATTGAACACCAATATACTAGTAGTATTTAAACTGATGCCTGTGACAATCCATGAAAATAGTAGCCAAAATTAATTACTATGCATTTCTTAACAACAATTGAATACGGTCTCCCCAGAGAGCAAAAAGTTTTAATTTGAAGTTCCAAACTTCAATTTGAAGTTATGAACTTTTTGCACCTACATCATATACCAGGTTCTACTGAGCTATTTTTTAAAAATGACTGAATGGCCGGATTGATTCCCCTCAAAACAAAACAAAATGGTTCAAGGTGATCCAATCATGAATCCAGCCTTTCAATCATGAATCTGGCATTTCAATCACAAATGCCATCCAAAAACAAGATCAGTAGAACACTTTCTACCAGGACGTTTGAAGTTTTGAACTTCAAATCAAAGTTTAGAACTTCAAATTAAAACTTTTTTGCTCTCTGGGGAGACCTTATTCAATTGTTACGAAATGCATAGTATAAAAGAATGGAATCTRATGCACATAAAATGGTGTTGAAACCTCAAATGCATGAATCTTGCTGGACCAGTTGAGAGACCAAAACATTGAAAATTTGATTGAAATCAACCAAAAAACCTGTACCATGGGATTTTGATGTGACCACACCCCAGACTTCCCTCTTCGTATTGACAATCACTGATAATCACCAATTCTCTTCCCATCTGTCAAACAATACTTACCATTGTTGATACCCTGATAACTTTGATGTTGCTCATGCAATTGATTTAAAATTTCATAATCTTTTTCAAAATCCAAAATCTTGATGAGACACCRTTTGTGAAGTGTTTGTGTGTATTATGTTTGATGAGAGCACAAAGCATGATGTAATGGTTGTATATCTTCCAATATTCCATGAGAGAAAGACTGCCTTGGGTGGGACAAGTTACAAACCCAGTAAATATACAAAAAAATAGCAGTAAAAAAATAGTTAATGTGCGTAGTTGGTTCAATTGTGTGATCACTCTGTTAATTTCACAGTTGGTCATACTAGTAGTGCTAATAATTAAAATGGTAAACAAACAAATGTTATTGACTGATRGACCTCAAGATGATCACCATGTCCAATGGCTTTCAATAGTAATAGATAATACTATTGCACTTTAAATTCTTCCCTAATTTATTGCATAATGCTCCTTAGTACCACTGACAAAAAGATACACAATGTAATCCTCAGTAGCGCAAGCTTAGAGGGGAAACTTGTACCATAGAAGCCCTAGTACTAATAATTTTCAAAACAAATTTTTTCAAACGCACGAAATTACACTTCGCTTATGAAAATTATCACTACTTGAACAGCACCTTCGGGCATCTGAACACCATGGTGACATCCCCTTCTGAGGGGGAAAATCCGCCTCCCTGGCTCCATTCAAGAAGCAACCAGCAACAAGCAATGTAACCAAGACTATTCCAAGTATATCGATATCCCTCAGCTGGTGGTACTCTGCCCCAGCTGGATCCATCCCCTGTCCCTCCARAAGCACCGTATGGTATCTTCCGGGTTGAAGTTGTTTCCGGCATCCGTGCCGGACAACAGCAACAACATCCCCAGCCCCCAGTATTCAACCAAGACCAATCCTTTGAGGAACACAGCCTGGAGTGTATGCTACACATACTAACATATCCAGTTTTAAAGAAGATTCCCCAGCATCTCCATGCAGTTCCAGTATTTCACGGACCGGAGTTTTCCAGTCTGGTTGTTGTTGTTTCTGACATTTGTTCCGGAATCAATAACACCAACCCCAGCCCCCAGTATTCAACCAAGATCAATCCTGTGAAGTACAACGCCTGGAGTATATGCTACATCATACTCAGTTTTAAAGAAGACTCCCCAGCATCTCCATGCAGTTCCAGTATTTCACGGACCGGAAGAGTTTTCTGGTCTGGTTGTTGTTGTTTCTGACGTTTGTGCCGGAATCAATAACACCAACCCCAGCCCCCATTCAACCAACTCCAATCCTTTGAAGAACAAAGCCTGGAGTATATGCTACATGATACTCAGTTTTAAAAGAAGAATCCCCAGCATCTCCATGCAGTTCCAGTATTTCATGGACCGGAAGAGTTTTCYGGTCAGGTTGTTGTTGGTTCCAACATTCGTGCCGGAATGCAATAACAACACCCCCACCCCAGCCGATACTCTATCAGTATCAACCCYGGTCCTATTTCTCCAGCTGAGTGCAGTTCTGCCTCAGCTGGAGCCATCCCCAGTTCTCAAGGACCGGAAGCTCAGTGCTTTCTGGTCACAATTGCTGTTGTTTCCAACCTACGTGCCGGAAAGCAACAGCACCAACCCCAGTATTTCCCCAGTTGAGTGCAGTTTGCCTCCGCTGGATCCATTCCCAGTTCTCAAGGACCGGAAGCCCCAGTGCTTCCGGTCATGATTGTTGTTGTTCCTGTCTTATGTGGTAGACAGAAACAGCAACACCCCCAGTATTTGACCTCCTGACCAGCAGTGACAGGGTTAGTGGATTTATTAYCAGTGTCTTCTTTGAGAAGATATTCAAACAGCTGCTCCTTTGGGCGGGCTCAGCTGTAATTTGGCAAAAGAAGTACAACGACTCCTTTTTTCTTTTTGGCTTTTCTTTTTTTGATTTTTTTTCTTTTTGACTCCATGTGTCCTTGACCACTGTGGTGTYGACTTGCCTTAATTGGCTTGGCAGTATGCATGGCACACATTTCCTTGATCACTGCATCAGTGCTGGTCTACAGGTTGGGGATTGAGCACCCCCAACCTACGGGCTTGGCAGTGCCCCTTTGAAATGATAATGTACGGGTTGGGGCTTGAGCACCCCCAACCTATGGGCTTGGCAGTGCCCCTTTGAAATGATAATGGCATGGTTCTCATCCATCCAAACTGTGAACCAACTGCTTTTATGTCCTCTGAGTCTAGCCTTGGGCCTTTGTTGGCCTATCAGAGTGCATAAGACTTGGTCGCGCCTCCACAAAACCTCCTYGGAGGGAGGCGCYGCCCCTCRGAGCAGCTAGAAGCATTCTTTCTAACRAAAGCTATGGTTCTGGCCATATATAGTGCCTAGTGCCTCTTCTAGTTCACGAGGTTAAATATAATTTTAAGATTTTCTTTTAGAAGCCCTAGTACTACTACAAGCACCATGAGCAGCTTCTAGCCGTTACAGTATCGGACATCAACAATCAACCCATTGTTATTCCCTTTAGTATTGAACCATCTTTAATCTACAAATCTACAATTACAGCCTACTATGAAATAAAAGGAGTAGGAGTACGTCAGTATTGGTGGTGTGAATCCATCAAGTTGATGATTATGCTATGGAGGCTTGCTGATGTGGAAGCTCCCTGATGTGGATCTGACGTGGATGCTGCTGCTAAGGAGGCTCACTGATACAACTGATATTGAGGGTGCTGCTATTGAGGGTTGCTGATGCAGAGGATGCTGAAATGAGTTGCTGGTACAGAGGATGCTGATGATTCACGGAGGATGCTGCTAGATACTATGGATGCTACTGGACATGGAGGCTTGCTGAATGCAGAGGATGCTGGTACAGAGGCTCACTGATGCAGAGGGTGCTAATATGGATGATGCTGATATAGAGAATGTGTTGATATGGAGGATGGTGTTGACACAGAGCATGCTGATACTGAGGATGCTGAAACAAGTTACTGATATGAATTGCTGATATGAATTGCTGATATAAATTGCTGATATAAATTGCTGATACAAATTGCTGATACAAATTGCTGATATGGAGGATGGTGTTGATATGCAGGATGGTGTTGATACAGAGGATGCTGATACAAGTTGCTGAAATGGAGGTTGCTGATACAAGTCGCTGGTGATACAAGTTGCTGATACGGAGTCTTGCTGATACAGATGATGGTATATGACTTGCTGACATGGGATCCTTCTTTAGTAGCAGTGATTGATAAGCACCAGTAGCAACCATTAGTATTCTTAGTCCTAGTATGAATAGCATCCTCATTCTATTAGTACTACAAGGTAGTAAGAGTGAGATAACTTTAGTACATTRGTAAGGTAGTAATAGGGCTCTTAGATTGTACTTGAAGCCTTGATTTTTGTGAGTATAATTTTCTCCAGTTGTCAGAAGCCCCAGGGTACAGAAATTGGCTTGCACAGCACGCCTGTCAGATTCTACGTACTTTGTACTGTGTATCTCTTATTTTATTCTTTTTTACATGAACCTACATAATAATTTTCCACTCTTCTCTCACTTGGTGTTGGCTACAGTGCACTGTATTACCACTATCTTTTGTACACAGTAGCCAGTAACCTAGAAGAATTCTCACAGCCCTGGCCTTACCAAAGAAACAAAAAGAAACTTGTTTTTATTGTAGAGTACATGTAAACCCACTATCCCATTTTTTGCAAATAAATTAGTACCTAGACCAAAAATTAATCATTAGTTTTTGCATTGTAGAAACTATTTGCGTTAGCAACAAGCCAATTTGCTCTGCAGGAATATGTATTACATGTGGTATGATACCAGTTAACCGGTAATAAAATTACACCTAGAATTAACACTGATTTTTGGTCACCACCCACTACTGTAACTTTGGCTGACTACTAGTTCTAAGCCACTAGAGCATCCTCCGTTGGCTTCACAATGACCTGGATCTCTAAGTAATTGTATCAACTTGGTTTGTTGGGTGCTTGTTAGTCTGGTGGTCCTCTAAAGTTGTTTTTTGATAAAGTTCTGGCCTATTTTCTAACCAGCAGCTGGTCTCACCAAACTGGCCAATTTGGGCCATACCAGCTGTTAATGGAGAACTGACTCCCCCTAGGCCTACAATCATGTAACAAATACACAGGTCACTGTTCCTAACACTATGAGGAGGCTTTCCCTCAAAGAACMKCTGCTCTCAGGCCATACTACTCAAGCAGTTCTAAATGTCCTATTACACTGTTTGCGGTCAAAAAGTGACCAAAAACTAGTAGATCTATGTATGATCAGTACTGAATACTGGGCTTCAAAATTAACCGTGATTTTACTACGTCACATAGTACTCGTACTACTTCGTACTACTTAAAAATAATTTTTCTGCCTGGAGTAGAATGCCTTCTTGACCTGTAGGGCATGGTACGGTATGGTATGGTACAGCAATTAACAATTAACGCATTCTATCACCTATGAACTGG
>CAACVS010000480.1:173895-190886 GCA_900660405.1 Pseudo-nitzschia multistriata
AACAACAACAACAACAACAACAACAACAACAACAACAACAACAACAACAACAACAACAACAACAACAACAACAACAACAACAACAACAACAACAAATTGCTGACACCCATCAGCAGCAGCGATGTTATCACCAATGCTCAGCAACACTATCAGCAACACTTTTGATGCCTCTCAACAACATAACAAACCAGTAATGTTCCACACAACAACCAGCAACAAGAAGAAGTGCACAAACGACAATAGCACAACCAACAACGCCAAGGGCCTTTGTTGGGTCCCAAGCATCTGCCTTTGAAGCAGCCTTTGAGTTAGAATCTGATGTTGAAACTTTGTTTGAGGACRAAAGCTCAAGTGGTGAGGAGGTTGTTGATGATACTGAGCATAATTATGATTCTGAAGCATCTGAAATGAGTCACGAGGATGCAGCACAAGCAGAGTTCTGTGGAAGATCCTAACAACCAGTTTGCAATGAAGTTTGCTACTAGAGATAACATGTTTGAATAGCCAGAAGTAGCAACTAAAAAAAGAAAAATGGTTATTACTACTAAAACACTATTTTGACATGGGTATTGCAGAAAATTGTTTCCAATTTCATCTACAGTCTTTGTTGCAAGTGGTCAGACAGAATGAAGAACAGGTGGAGAGAATGGTGGTTGCTAGTGACATAAGACTGGGCCATRTAGAGACCATGTTAAAACAAACACTAACTAACCATGTACAGAACATTTTGTTCATGCRCACAAAATTTCTGGTAAAGGATAACATTGTGGAAAACATAGTGAAAAAACAGGTAAAGGAAAGTACTGGGGGGGGGGGGGAATTAACCAGAGGACCTAGGAATGTCTGCCAGTCATTGGGCAGGAACCATCAACAGGGCAGTAACTGCATGCAGACATAACACATAGACACTGGCTTGAAAAGCCTACAAAAGTAAGAACCGAGGTGCTACATGTATAGTACCCATTAGCACAATGATTCAGTCTAACAATTTCTTTCCTTTCTTGATATGTTTAGACGACAAAAAATGGTGTTGTTTCACCTACGTTCATGGGAAAATGTTTCATAACAGAAAGCAAAGACGGTTTGTCATTTGTGCTAAACCCAGAGTACAGAAGAAAGAAAGAACACACCAGAGTTTGAGTACTTCATGAGACAGATATTAGGCGCAGTATCACCAAAACAAAACAACTTCAAGAGGAAAAGACACAAGAACACAGTGAGCAGTGAGCAAAAATATTCAGKGCAATGGACAAGGCTTTTTCACTCCTGTTCTTGTTCAATGACTATGAGTCTTGGAATAATTCAGGAAATGGAAAGAAAACGCTAAGACAATTCACGGACAGTAGGATCAGAAGCAAGGAAGGCTGGAGCCTGCAGGGATGTATATTGTTCATAAAGCTTGTGAAAGAGATAACAAAAAGAAGAGTAGAAGAAAGTACAAGAACCATTGAGACATCATTAAAGGCAGACAATAGAGAAACCGTGGGTGAAGATAGAGAGGAAAGAGAGGAAAAAAGAGAAAACTGCAAGAAGAGGAATTGAAGTGCGTTCAATGTCACAGAAGTGTTGGACGTGAGTATCTTCAAAGATGCGGAGAAATTGTTAGGCCTGGCAGAATAATTTTGTAAATTAAATATTATTTTGTTACAAACAACAAACAAACAATGGAAATATAATAATACAGATGGGATACGAGGGGAATTGGTTTGTTAGAGATATTTGTTGAACGTCAGAGAAAATTAGAAACTGTGCAACTAGTAGTAAGAAAAGGAAACCTTGGAACAGAATCAATAAGAACAGCATAGTTTYGTTGTTGGKGAAAGAATGTTGGCAATGGCACAAGGGAAACCAATAGATTGGCTTCAATACTTTTGAGCAATTWWARRAAMATATTGGAACGATGTTATTCTGAATGTTGCAATGAGAAAAAAAAAACGATGACAATAAAAAACAGTACAAACCCCAGAAAAGAGCATGAAATTTGTGCTGAGAAATGTAGGATGTGAGAACATGTTCCAGGGAAAAGGTCTGTAGTATTGGAGCATCAAAAAACATGCGCAGGATTTTGTTTTGGTCCACGCGGGAAACTTCTTGAGAAACCATTAGGCYWATCAATCTGCAACTTCCTGATCTGCTTGCTCTTATTTTAATGAAGATATTCCAGTGATTGTGTGCATTGTGTGGAAGGGAAGTGTTGCTTATAGCTCTCTGTGGTGAGACAGGTCAGTTGAATAGAGTGAAAGGTGATAGCTACAGTTAGAAAAAACAGGTGAGTTTTCGTACACCCATAACCTATCTCAAAATTCGTGCCACACATAACGGTTGGTACCTACGGTATGGTACGTCGTACTTTTCGAACGACAAAAGGTCGCATGTTTATRRTGCGAATACCTTATGACTATCAACAGSAGGCATAAAAGTACGAGCCGGTACCGGTACGTAGTACGTACTTGCTTTACTTCGTATTAATACCTGAAAAATACTAGAAGTACCGTACGACGAAATATTTTACTGGCCGGTACGAGTACGAGTGCTACGGTACAGTTCCTTAATGGATGAGAAGTGATGTGGTGTGATTGCCAGAGGTGATGTTGTGGCGCGCCAACACATAGCACCAAACCCTACTAGTAGAATTACACTACTGTGTTAGAATATTGATTGACATCAAAGTGTTTACGCAAACGTACGTACGAAATTCTTTTGATCGATTTTACCAACGTGTTTACGAGAGAAAAAAATCCCAATCAAAATACAAATTACAGATCTGAAATAAAGTGAGGTGCAGTACAATTAGTATTCATAGCAGAGTACGATACGTAGTRCATTTACCTTGTTTCTGACATCATGGCAAAGATCGCAGCTCGAAAACTAGTGACGTCGAGAAAGATTTTACCGTACCGGTTGAGTAAGAGTACTCGTAGTCGTAGAAAACAACTGTATTACGAGTACCTACCGTATGCATCCTGGCCATCTGGATTTCCGAAGAAACGCTGTGATGCTATCGTAAGAAGAACTTCTGTTGCCAATTGTTGCATGAAAGTTTGATTTTTCGATAATACCGAAATGTACTATTGACGTTAAAAAACCGTTCAAAACGTCATAATACGTCACAAGAAACAAACATTATGCCAATCTTACCGAGGAAATCACAAGTCTGGATGTTTTTCCTACCATACGTACGTTTAACCAAAAATGTTTTATGAATTCTAATCGTCAGTGACGGACGTTTTTCCTCGCATACGTACTTCCAATAATTTTTTCTTCAGACTCAACTCGGTTGTCTCCTGAAACCTGAAAAAGTAACGCATCTGATACTGAGCTTGAGACGGATTTTGACATCTAGAGMGTTCTCATAAATTCAAACCAGAAACATATTAAGTACATCAAGGTACGACAYCACAGGACAACACAGGATTCCATCATTGAAATCCTGGGAGAATACGATGATCGAGTGTATTGTTCGCCGAATACTTGTATCGTGGTCTCTCTACGAACTAGATTTTGTCGTCGTGAAAATTTCTGTCGTTCTGACATTACCTTGTTCTCCTGCCGCAGATGAAACTCGCTATCTTTGCCACTCTCCTCGCCTCGGCCTCTGCCTTCGCCCCTGTCTCTGTCTCCCGGGCATCTACCGCCCTCAACCTCGAATACGGAGAGTWCGACGGACAACTTTGGGACAATGACGCCAAGAAGGTCRTTTACGAAAAGTTCGACCCCAATGCCCCTCGTTCGGTCAAMAACTTCAACCCATTCGAAACCTTCGAAGGAAACTCGCCTGATGCTTCTGGATACTACCCTGGTGAGACTGGTTACAAAGATCCTGCACGTGGGGATGTTAGCTACGCCAAGATGCTTATCGAACGTGAAGAAATCGAAGAGCGTCTTGCCAACCCTAAGCCTGGATACAMTCCTGGATGCCCTGGATGCAAGAACTAACTTGTCTACACGAAGGCAATAAAATATAAACGATAGAATCTTGTTTCATATTACTTCAGCTCCTAAAACAAATACCCACGTGTATYATCTAAGAACGAGGCGCATTTTCCGTCATTTTATTTAATTTTCGTGAAGCCCCTGGTGTGTGAGGATCAGAACATTGTACGGCACGCTARCACTCCACAAATTGTCTTGTCGATGAGACTCCTTTTTCTCTACGAGAAAGTCTACCCCCCAGATGTGAGCTCAATCGTTTCACAAAATACTTGACAAGGGGCAACTCTCATACTGCCCTTCTCAAACGTGTGACAATGTTCTTCCTACATATGACTTCCCTTAAGCACCATCTCTTTGCTACTTCTGTGCCCACAATTCCTAGTTGTACCGCAGATACCTGTGCCTGTCATGTGTGTCTGCCACTGTCACAAGGGCTTTGAAATATTACTTCTAGTATTACTAGTTGTAGTACTAGCAGGTTGCTAATTGCCTGCCTGTGAACTATGTCTCGTTTTATCTGGTTGACTCTGGACAAAATAATGTGTAGAATTGCTTTTCAAGTGTAATAAAAATGAATTACAACATGTCAACACACCTTTCATGTGATAATCATTGTTAAAGGAAATATTGAGCACTTTAATTGGTTCCAATTTCTTGTAGATCCTAGTGGTAGATCTGGAAATTTCATGGAAGACAGTGAAAGCTCTCTTCACCAAAGGTTGGTCGTCTATGGAAAAGATTTGTGGCTGCAGCCCCAAAGATCTTGGTAGCTTCTATTCAAACTTCAATAAGATTAATCCAAGGAAGTTCCATTTGACTGAAGTTGGTTTTAATAACCTCACGTTGCTTGTTGATTGGGTTGGTTTTTGTGCTAGATTTGGAAAAAGGGTGTGTGCTATGGATTGGTTACAGCACCCAGACCAAATGGATAAAAAGTTAGATTGCACTATCCAGGAACGGCAACAGGAGAAGATCAACAAGACTGGTAAACAAACCAAGCCTCCACCTCTTGTGAAGCGAACTGCAGCACATGAATTCCCCAAGTTTGATCGTGAATTACGTGCACACCTTGGTGCCGTCAGATGCTTCTAGAACACCCTTGTTATATGTCTTGTGAGATGAAGTAAATGTCCCTGACACCCTGACATTGGTGCAGGTAAAGCCTTTGAGTCCTGGGATGAGTATCTTATTGGGTGCACTACTCATAAAGGAGACAAGTTCAAGGAAGATAACAACACAGTGTACAACGTCATCCAGAGGAGTTTGGTCCAAGTGAAGACTGGCGATGGTAATAACTCTAAAATTCAACGCTTCCACAAGTCTACTCACTCAAATGGCCGCGGGGCCTATATGCATCTGAGAACTATKGGTAATGTCAAGACACATCRACAACAGACTCTAAAGAAAATGAGAACCTTCATGGAGAACAGTCCTAATTATACTGGTGATACACGAACTTATACATTTGAAAGAACTTATGCATTTGAAACTCATAATTGCAAATAGTATGAGGTACGCGATATCATTCAATATTATGGAGGGACTATTGATGAAGAGGCTTTTTGCTATGATTTCTGTGCAACTATCCAAGACCCCAGGCTCATTGAGACTGCAAATAGGATCAAGCATGTTGATCACCCTGATCACAATAACTTCATCAAGATTACAGAGCATCTGACATCATCTCTTTGCGGCCAGAGCATGAAGTGGCGTAATGTCAGTTCAACTACAACTGTTTCTAATAACAACCACGCTGGTAAGAGACATCAGAACAACAACGGCAGCCACACAACAGTTCACATTGCAGTAACCGTTAGCAAAGTGGCCATGATAGCTCAAGTGGAAGCTCAAGTGACAAGACCTACAATGGTGACATTGAACCTGTCATTTACCCCAAGCACATTTATAAGACCTTTAGACCTGACCAGAAGAAGAAGCACAAGGCATTGATGAAATAGAAGAGGGCACATTACAGAAACGTGTCTGCCACCAAGTCTGTCACTATTGCTCAAGATGTCAAGGAAGAACCACAAGGGAGCAGCATTGGGAACCAATTTGGATCTGCAGCACATCCTCCTAACTGAAATATTGGCCGGTCTCTTACCAGTTAAATGTGTCCACTGTTTCTTCAACATCAGGTGAAACTCTTTGCGAATTGGATTCTCRTGCCAACACTACAGCATGTGGCTCTAATATGCTAATGTTGACACCCCCTAATGACGTTCAAACACATGTTGAGGTGTCATCATTCTCTTCTGACTATGATTCAATCAAGAATGTTGCTGTTGCTACATGTGCTACTCCCTGGGATGACCCTGATGGGAAGACATGGATTTTATTGTTTCATCAAGCACTGTATTTTGGACACAAACTCAAACACAGTCTGCTCTGCCCAAACCAAATCCGTGGTTGCAATTTTAATCAAGTTGATGACACACCCAGGCAATTCAACAGTGCCTCTTCACATGGTGTCTCTTTTATCTCTACTGATGACAATACTACTTTGTTTATCCCCTTCAAAATGAATAGTGTTATTTCTTGCTTCCACTCAAGACRGCCTACATCCAGTGAACTTGAGGAATGTGACTATGTCATGGCTACCGCTGATTCACCAGTGTGGGGCCCACACTCATATATATTTGAGACTAATGAAGACGCTGTCAATGAAGCCAGGCCTCAACTTGCTCTCCCACTCAGGACCATTGATGTTACTAGTACTGGGAATCATCCAGGCGGGAACCAAGCACCACTTACTTCTACAGTGGTTCCACATGACGGTGAAGTTAATTTTGAAGCTGGCAATGCTGTTGATACTATCCTATCTTCATATAACACTGCATGTCTATCATATCTTCAAAGCCAATGCCACTTAGATCTCACTGAGTGCTCCATCGCAGTTGATGGTTGCCTCTATTCAAGGCTGAGTGCTGTTGTCACTGTCAACAGTGGGGACATAGATGAAGCATCTGCTGACACCTCTGGTGATACACTCACAAAGGATCCATGCAATACCACTCCTGTTTACACCATCAATGCACTTCACAGACCATTACACTCACCAGCTTTGACTGATGACATTGGGAATGTGGAACTGGATCCTGATGCAAATCCAGTTGTGACAATATCAGCAATTCACAAGGACGCTCCTACTAATCAGAACATTAAAGCTGCACCTAGGTTAGTGCAAGATGATTTGGATATGGAATTACCTCTGGAAGAAAGGCGGTTGAAGCATCAAAGAGAATGGGGACCAATGATGAATGGTCTTCAACTGATGCTGCAGTCTTGTCAAGGAAATGGGGGATCAGTATGAAGAAAGCTCAAGCTACACTTGAGGTCACTACTCAGAAAGGTAGAAGGTGCATTGATCAGCCTATTACTAAGAAGCTCAAGTCCCCAAAATATAGAAACAATCAAGTGTTACCAGGTGTGTAGCAATGYATTTCAGTGCTCCTAGTGTTGTTAGAAAGGATAGAGCGGCACAAGTCTTTGCAACAACCTTTGGATATGTTGAATTTATTCCAGTGGAGTGTAAAGGTTTTGCTCACAAAGGTTTAAGTCAGTTTGTACATGAGCTTGGCATTCCTGAAAAGCTTGTCTCAGATAATGCTTGTCTCAGATTATGCTTTGGAGCAAGGAGAAATGACAGCTGGTAATAACTTGCGCTGGAAAAAATTGGTCAGTGAATATAATATTCACCATACATTTGTTCAACCCCATTCACCAACAAGGCAGAACAGAGCTCAGACCTACATTGGTATCTTGAGGAGGCAAATAAGGAAACTAACAGCTTCCAAAGGATCCCCAAAGAGATTATGGGCTTACTGTGGCATTCATGTTGCTACTATTAACAATCAAACATCATCAAGTGATAACGTATGCATGAACAAGACACCATTTAAAATTGTTCATGGATACAAACCTGATATCACGTTGTCAAGTCTTCATGAATGGTATGATCTCATCTGGTGGTAARACCCAGCTGATCAATGTGAGAAGCTTGGCAGGTATCTAGGTTACGCTGGAAGGAACATTGGTGCAGAGGACTACTTCCACATTCTACATCAGACCTGTAAAACACATGTCACCAATGGCACAAAGGCGGTAGGTGAAGAAGAGTGGAGGCACCCTGACATTCTATGACATGCTGAAGAATTCAATCGGCAAGTGATTTCAAAAATCAGGGACTCAGTTGATCCAAGCGATACCCACTTTGATGAGAACTTCCMTGAGCCTGCTGATGGTTTGTTTGATGATGGCCTTGATGGCAAGTTTAGCAGTGAGATAACAGCAGCTGAACCCAAGGCTTCAATTCCAGATGTGGACAACCTAGTACCTGATGGCTCAACCTATGATGAGTATATTGGTAATATGGTGATGATGAAATTTGGTGATGAATGTTTAAAGTGTGTTGTGAAGGACAGAGTGAAAGATCTTAATGGGAAACCCATTGGTATGAGGAACTCAAACCCTCTGCTTGATACCAGGGAGTACAACATCCAACTCCCTGACAGTAGTATTGAGAGGCACACTGCAAACCTTGTGGCTGAGAACATTTATAATTCAATTGACAAGAATGGCTTTACTGATACGCTTCTTGATGAAATCATTGATCATGAGAAGGATGCTGATATTGCCCTCCCCAATGAAGATGCTAGATTCCAAACAACTAGCAACACCTGGAGGGATAAGCCAACAACAAAAGGATGGCATATACTTGTCAGTTGAAAGGATGGGACATTGTCATGGGTGAAGATGTCAGACTTGAAAGAGAGTATTCCAATCCAATTAGCTGAGTACTATGCATTAAATCATAAACTTGAAGATGAAGCAGCCTTCAGGTGGTGGGTCCACAAGGTGATGCAGAGAGCTAAACAAATCCTCAAAGCATTAAAGAGCAACAAGTACTGGCTAAGGACTCACAAGTATGGTGTTGAGCTACCTCATTCTGTCAAGGAAGCTCTGGCGATTGATAGGAAAACTGGTACTGACTATTGGGCTATATTAATAGGGAAGGAGATGACTAACAATATGGTGGCCTTTCAGTTCAACAAAAAGGAGGATCAGATTCCAGTTGGTCATGAGAAAATTACCGCACACATGGTATTTGATATGAAGTTGGGAATTCTCACAAGGAAGGCTCAACTTTGTGGTGATGGGCACAAGGTGCCTGCGCTTTCACAGGGATATACCTACAGTAGTGTACCCAGCCAGGATTCAGTTTGAATATTCTTTTTGCTTGCAGCTTTGAATGACTTGGATGTACTTTAAGCTGACATCCAGAATGCCTACCTTACTGCACCAATCAAAGAGAAGTACTAGAACATGATTGCAACAGCTGAATGTGGTTTTTCAGATGAATATGTCAATAGGCCATGCAAACTTGTGAGAGCACTGTAAGGGTTGCCTATTGCTGGCGCATCCTTCAGGGCATACCTCACCAGTCACCTAAGAGAACTTGGCTATATCTCCTGTAAAGCTGACCCTGATGTGCACATGAGAAAAGAGGTTAAACMAGATGGGACTTCATATTGTGCCTAACTTATTGCATATGTCAATGACATCCTTTGCAGTAGTTTGAAACCACAACTAATGCTAGAGTCAATTGAAAAGAGGTTCACTTTAAAAGGTGCAACCATTGAGAAGCCTACGTTATATCTTGGCGCAGACATCAGCCAACACCAGATCTCTGGTCTTGATATCAAGCAATGGGCTATGTCAGCAGAGAAGTATGGAGAAGGCAATTCAAGCTGCTGAGCAGGAGTTGGGGACAGAGAAATGCGACAAGTACAAGTATCTATGGAAGCAGAAAATCAGTACACCTTTATCTTCAGATTACAGACCTGAGATTGATCCTATGAATGAATTGGACAAACAGACACAAAACTACTATCAAGGTTTGATTGGTGTTTTGTGATGGTTATGTGAACTTGGTCAACTTGATATTATATGCTCTGTTTCACTATTATCAAGCTACTTAGCTCAGGCGTGGACTGGTCWCCTCAATCAGGCTTTCAGAATATTTGCCTATCTCAAGCAACACAAGAAATTCAAGTTGGTTTTCAATGCCACACACACAGAGATCAATGACAAACACTTCTCCAACTGTGATTGGTCTGGGTTTCATCCTGAAGCTAAGGAACTTCTGCCTCCTGATATTCCAGAAGCATTAGGAAAGCCTGTTGTTATGAACTGTTTTGTTGATGCTGACCATGCTGGTTGCACAGCTACAAGACACTCACACACAGGAATCCTAATATACCTTCACTGAGCTCCTATCCTATGGTATTCTAAAAGGCAATCAACAGTGGAAACATCTATATTTGGTTCTGAGATTGTAGCCATGAGAATGGCTCTTGAGATGATAGAAGGTTTAAGGTACAAACTACAAATGATGGGAGTGCCTATTGCACGTGCAAYCAATGTATTCTGTGACAATGACAGCATTGTTAAGAATGTCACCAGGCCTTTAAGCCCATGTAAGAAGAAGCACAATAGCATTGCATATCACAAACCAAGAGAAAGTGTTGCTTCTGGTGCTGTCAGGATTGCCAAGGTGCCCAGCACTGAAAACACAGCTGATCTGCTCACTAAACTGAATGGTGGGGCGCTCTTCAAAGAACATTGCAGAAGATGCAGCATGTATCCATTCTAAAACACAATAGGCTGGTATATTACACTATTCAAGTGGAAAAATGTCACCACAGTTAGAGCCAAAATGGTCTTGCTCCATACTAAACAGCCGGGCCTCTGATGAACAAGGGTGCAGGTCATAATTTGACTGTGGTACAGGCAAAAAACTCACTTAGATCCGATTGTGGTACAAGCAAAAACCTATGATTGATTTGTTATTTGACTAAACTGAATAGATAGATATGGGGACTGTTAAAATCACTTGTACAATAGATTGAATCACGATTGAATCCCGTACGTTTGAATCATATGTATCAATTTGTATCAGGAGTATCGATTTGTATCATACGTATGATTGACTCRTACAACTATGACTCATACAATTAAAGGATTGACTCATACAAATACAACTTGTACAATTAAACATGTACAGATCTTATTGCTGATACACTAAACACTCATTGCCAATACAGTGTTGAGTATCCAAGGGAGCTTCCAGCAGCAGCTACTACCTCATCACACTTCTTCTTTTCATCTAATCTAAAGACCCTTATCATGCCCCAACACACCATGGTGTTAACCATATCTGCTAAGTCTTAGTGTGTATACTGTTTGATTGTGTTATCAATAATTTTCAAATCAAAAATTYTCAAACCCACGAAATTACACTTTGCTTCTGAAAATTATCACCTAGATTTCCTACTGATTCCTACGTACGTACATACCTGACAAGCTCCTTCTGACTTCCAAACCATGGTGACATCCCCGTTGGAAGGGGAAAACCCACCTCCCTGGCTCCATCCAATTTAACCAGCATGGAGCAATCTAACCAAGACTATTCCAAGTATATTCTTGATATCCCTCAGCTGGTTGCAGTGTGCCCCAGCTAAGGGATCTCCAGTTCTCCAGAATTACAGTATCTTCCAGTGTTGAAGTTGCTGGTGTTCCAGCATTTGTGTCGGAAAAGCAAGAACAACAAAACCAGCCCTAGTATTCAACCAAGACCTATTGAAGCACATCATCTGGAGTATTTGCTACGTGATACATACTACTCTAAAGAAGATTCCCCAGCCTTATCTCCATGCAGTTCCAGTATTTCATGGACCGTAAGAAGATTCCAGTCACAACATTGTTGTTGTTGTTGGTTCCGACATTTGTGCCAGACAGCAACAGCAACAACCCCAGCCCCAGTATTCAACCAAGACCTATTGAAGAACAACGCCTGGAGTATTTGCAACATGATACATACTCTAACAGAAGATTCCCCAGACTTATCTCCATGCAGTTCCAGTATTTCAAGGATTGGACAAAGATTCCGGTCACAATGTTGTTGTTTCTGACATTTGTGCCTGAAAGCAACAACAACAACCCCAGCCCCAGTATTCAATCCTATTGAAGAACAAAGCCTGGAGTATATGCTACATACATACTCTAAAGAAGATTCCCCAGCCTTATCTCCATGCAGTTTCTACAGTACTCCAGTTCTCAAGGACCGAAAGGTCCAGTGCTTCCAGTCATGGCTGTTGTTGTTTCTGGCATTCATGATGGAAAGCAACAACACCAACCCCAGCCCCCAGTATTCAACCAAGTCCATTTGAAGAACAATGCCTGGAGTATATGCTAYATACATACTCTAAAGAAGATTCCCCAGCCTTATCTCCATGCAGTTCCAGTATTTCAGGGACCAGAAGAAGATTTTGGTCACAATGTTGTCGTTGTTGGTTCCAGCATTCAGGCCGGAAAGCAACAGCAACAACCAGCAACAAACCCAGCCGATACTGCACCAATCAGTATCAATCCCAGTACTAATTCTCCCCAGTTGAGTGCTTCGCCTCAGCTGGATCCATCCCCAGTTCTCAAGGACCGGCAGCTCTGTGCTTCTGGTCACGATTGTTGTTGTTTCCAGTATCCATGCTGGAAAGCAACAACACCAACCCCAGCCCCCAGTATTCAATCCAGACCTATCCTTTGAAGAACAACAATGCTTGGAGTATATGCTACACATACTCAGTTTAATGATCCCCAGCCTTATTTCCATGCAGTTCCAGTTTTATTTACGGACCAGAGGAGTTTTCTGGTCGTGCTGTTGTTGTTTCTGGCATTTGTGCCGGAAAGCAACAACAACAACCCCACTACATGGRGAAAGTGCTTTGCCTCAGCTGGATTCATCCCCAATTCTCAAGGACCCAAAGCCCCAGTACTTCTGGTCACAACTGTTGTTGTTTCTGTCATTTGTGTTGGACAGCAACAACAGCAACCCCAAGTGTTTAACCCTGTGACTAGATTTGTTGGTTTATCCCTAGTAGTTTGTTCTTTAAGAGGATGCTCAAACAGCTGCTCCTTTGGGTGGGCTCAGCTGTGCTTTTGTAAAAGAACTGAGACGTTTTCTTTTTTCTTTTTGGCTTCTCTTTTTTTTATTTTTTATCTTATATTTTTGACTACTCCACTACATGTGTCCTTGCCCATTGGGTAGCCCTTGCCTTAATTGGCTTGGCAGTGTGCTTGGCACACATTTCCTTGATCACTGCATGTGGGGACTTGCCTTTGGGCTTGGCAGTGCCCTTTGAAATGATAATGACATGGTTCTCATCCATCCAAACTGTGAACCAACTGCTTTTATGTCCCCCTGAATTCAGCCTCAGGCCTTCATTGGCCTGTCAGTGTGCATAAAACCTGGTTGCGGCTCCACAAAACCTCCTTGGAGGGAGGTGCTGCCCCTTCTTGGTGCAGCTAGGAGCATTCTTCTCCCTAGTCTGGAGAGGCTCTGGTTCTGGCCATAGTGCCTCTTCTAGTTCACAGGGTTAAATATGATAATAAGATTTTCTTTTACTGTTTGAATGTGTTATCRATAGATTAACACTACACTAACTGCATTTTTCTTTGTGACTTCTTTAAACATGGGGTGGGGCTGCTTTTTGTAGACATGATGAACAGAAGTCTAGTAGTCTTGAAAGTCAGGATGAAAGGGACARTGGGGAATAAAAGATATATTGATTTGAATCAAAATATGTTTTATGGGCTGACCGTTGTGAAGCAACTTTTTTGTTTATTTGAAAAGAAGTATCAGTTATCAYGAGAAGCTTTAGTAATTGTTGATGGAGGAGTTTTACAGCAACATGTGTCAGTCTTCTAAAGTGAGATGGCTGGGGTTTTCAATTGTGGGAATTGAAGCAAATGTGCAATTGCATGAATGTGGGATTTACTGCGCGCTTGGGAGTCAAAAATTATGATGGGAGTGTTAGCACCAAATATGTATTGAAGAATACAAATGTGTGTCTGGCATCTAGGTTTTAGATTTCGGAACAATGGCAGAAAATGTCAGAATGTTGACAATGGTGAGTATGGTGAAACRATGAAGTTTAGTTTTGTTTCAGTCAATGAATATCAACATGTAGTTAGTAGTTGTCGCTGTGTATATGCAATGGCAGTTTGTTGTTCAAAAACCTTGTGGGCAATTGTATGTGATAGAGTCATGTGAGGAGAGAGCACACAAAAAAGTCACCATGGTGATGGTGATTTTTATTGGAGGGGTGTCATAATCTATGGGAGTGACTATACAATAGTGATGTAAATCAAGTGCTAGAAGAAAAGTGAGTTAATGCTCTTATTTAGGATTGACAAACTAGTATGAAATCTAAAATCAATCAGAATGAAAATTGAGCAATATGTGAATCAAATGAGTCAAGTCAGTCATGTGATTGAATCAGACAAGTCAAGTCAATCATGTGGATCCATAGGATTGAATGAGTCATGAATGTAGAGTGTGTATGAATCATAGATATGTTTAACATGTATGTTTAATAGGTATGAATCATACCCACAATCTGATATCCTACAGACAGCAGAAATAAGACAAAAAATGACTAGTAGTGGTGTTTCTTACTTTGTGACTTCAGTATCACTTCAGTAATCTCACACCTGTGAATTAAAAAAAATCTTAAAATTATATTTAACCTCGTGAACTAGAAGAGGCACTAGATATGGTCAGAACCATAGCTTTTGTTAGAAAGAATGSTTCTAGCTGCTCTGAGGGGCGGCGCCTCCCTCTGCGGAGGTTTTGTGGAGGCACGACCAAGTTCTATGCACACTGATACTAGGCCAATGACGGCCCAAGGCTGAATTCAGGGGGACATAAAAGCAATTGGTTCACAGTTTGGATGAATGAGAACCATGCCATTACCATTTCAAAGAGCACTGTCAAGCCCGTAGGTTGGGGGTCCTCAATCCCCAACCTGTAGGCCAGCTCAAATGCAGTGATCAAGGAAATGTGTGCCACGCACACTGCCAAGCCAATTAAGGCAAGTCAACACCACAGTGGTCAAGGACACATGGAGTCAAAAAGAAAAAAATCAAAAAAAGAAAAGAAAAGCCAAAAAGAAATGAAAAAAGGAAATGTCACACTTCTTTCGCCAATTTACAGCTGCTCCCACCCAAAGAAGCAGCTGTTTGAGTATCTTCTTGAAGAAGAAACTGATAATAATCCCMAAAACCCTGTCACCCCTGGTCAGGAGGCTCTGTAACCACTGGTCACGAGGTCAAATACTGGGGGTGTTGTTGTTACTGTCCACATAACAGGAACAACAACAATTGTGCTGTTGCTTTCTGGCACGGAGGTTGGAAACAACAGCAATTGTGACCGGAAAGCACTGGGGCTTCTGGTCCTTGAGAACTGGGGAAGGATCCAGCTGAGGAAGCTGGAGTAACAGGGGTTGTGTTGTTGCCYGAATGTCGGAACCAACAACAACCTGACTGGAAAACTTGGCCAGTCYGTAAAATACTGTAACTGCATGGAGATGCTGGGGAATCTTGTAAAAACTGAGTATGATGTAGCATATACTCCAGGCGTTGTTCTTCAGTAGGTCTTGGTTGAATACTGGGGCTGGGGTTGGTGTTATTGCATTCCAACAGTAGTGCCGGAAACAACAACAATCGTGACCGGAAAACTCTTCTGGTCTGTAGGAACTGCATGGAGATGCTGGGGAATCTTCTTTAAAACTGAGTATGATGTATGCTATAGCATATACTCCAGGCGTTGTTCCTAACTAGCTCATGGTTGAATACTGGGTGGAGTTGGTGTTATTGCATTCCAGCACGGATGCCGGAAAAAACAACAACAACGTCGTGTCCGGAATCTTCTTCCGGTCCGTAAAATACTGGAACTGATACTGGAACTGCATGGAGACGCTGAGGAATCTTCTTTAAAACTGAGTATGATGTAGCATATACTCCAGGCGTTGTTCTTCAAAGGAAAGGTCTTGGTTGAATACTGGGGGCTGGGGTTGGTGTTGTTGCATTCCAGCACGAATGTCGGAACCAACAACAATTGTGACCGGAAAACGCTGCTGATGCTTCCGGTCCTTGAGAACTGGGGATGGATCCAGCTGAGACAACTGCACTCAGCTGGAGAATAATAGAGTATCAACTTGGGTGGGTTTGGTGTTAGTGCATTCCGGCACGAATGTCAGAAACAACAACAAACTGACTGGAAAGCTCTTCCGGTCTGTAGAATACTGGAACTGCATGGAGATGCTGGGGAATCTTCTTTAAAACTGAGTATGATGTAGCATATACTCCAGGCTTTGTTCTTCAACATGTGTTGGTTGAATACTGGGGGCTTGGGTTGGTGTTGTTGCATTCTGGCACAAATGTTGGAAACAACAACAAACTGACCCTGGCACAAATGTTGGAAACAACAACAAACTGACCGGAAAACTCATTCGGTCCATAAAATACTGGAACTGCATGGAGATGCTTGGGAATCTTCTTTAAAACTGAGTATGATGTATGCTATAGCATATACTCCAGGCGTTGTTCTTCAAAGAAAAGGTCTTGGTTGAATACTGGGGGCTGGGGTTGGTGTTATTGCATTCCAGCACGAATGCCGGAAACAATGACAACAACGTTGTGTCCGTAATCTTCTTCCAGTCCGTAAAGTACTGGAACTGCATGGAGATGCTGGGGAATCTTCTTTAAAACTGAGTATGATGTATGATATAGCATATACTCCAGGCGTTGTTCTTCAAAGAAAAGGTCTTGGTTGAATACTGGGGGCTGGGGTTGGCGTTATTGCATTCCAGCACAAATGTCGGAACAACATCTTCAACACCAGAAGACAACACCACTTGGTGCTTCCGGAGGGACAGGGAATGGATGGATCCAGCTGGGGCAAACTGCAGGCAGCTGGGGGAGGTTGATATGCTTGGAATAGTCTTGTTTATAATGCTTGGTTGCTGCTTGAATGGAGCCAGGGAGGAGGATTTTCCCCTTCTGAAGGGGATGTCACCATGGTTCGGAAGTCAGAAGGAGCTTGTCAGGTAGGAATGTACGTAGGAATAAGTAGGAAATCTAGGGGATAATTTTCATAAGCGAAGTGTAATTTCGTGCGTTTGAAAAAGTTCAATTCGAAAATTAATTACTACTACTAC